>OX328126.1:2010130-2105484 GCA_946811695.1 Gonocerus acuteangulatus
TAACCTTTCAAATAGTCGACTTCCACTTACTACGATTTCTGTAGGGAATTTAGTAACCTTTCAAATAGTCGCCTTCCACTTACTACGATTTCTGTATGGAATTTAGTAACCTTTCAAATAGTCGCCTTCCACTTACTACGATTTCTGTAGGGAATTTAGTAACCTTTCAAATAGTCGACTTCCACTTACTACGATTTCTATAGGGAATTTAGTAATCTTTCAAATAGTCGACTTCCACTTACTACGATTTCTGTAGGGAATTTAGTAACCTTTCAAATAGTCGCCTTCCACTTACTACGATTTCTGTAGGGAATTTAGTAACCTTTCAAATAGTCGACTTCCACTTACTACGATTTCTATAGGGAATTTAGTAACCTTTCAAATAGTCGCCTTCCACTTACTACGATTTCTGTAGGGATTTTAGTAACCTTTCAAATAGTCGACTTCCACTTACTACGATTTCTGTAGTGAATTTAGTAACCTTTCAAATAGTCGACTTCCACTTACTACGATTTCTGTAGGGAATTTAGTAACCTTTCAAATAGTCGACTTCCACTTACTACGATTTCTGTAGGGAATTTAGTAACCTTTCAAATAGTCGACTTCCACTTACTACGATTTCTGTAGGGAATTTAGTAACCTTTCAAATAGTCGCCTTCCGCTTACTACGATTTCTGTAGGGAATTTAGTAACCTTTCAAATAGTCGCCTTCCACTTACTACGATTTCTGTAGGGAATTTAGTAACCTTTCAAATAGTCGCCTTCCACTTACTAAGATTTCTGTAGGGAATTTAGTAACCTTTCAAATAGTCGCCTTCCACTTACTACGATTTCTGTAAGGAATTTAGTGACCTTTCAAATAGTCGACTTCCACTTACTACGATTTCTATAGGGAATTTAGTAACCTTTCAAATAGTCGACTTCCACTTACTACGATTTCTGTAGGGAATTTAGTAACCTTTCAAATAGTCGACTTCCACTTACTACGATTTCTATAGGGAATTTAGTAACCTTTCAAATAGTCGACTTCCACTTACTACGATTTCTGTATTGAATTTAGTAACCTTTCAAATAGTCGACTTCCACTTACTACGATTTCTGTAGGGAATTTAGTAACCTTTCAAATAGTCGCCTTCCCTTACTACGATTTCTGTAGGGAATTTAGTAACCTTTCAAATAGTCGCCTTCCACTTACTACGATTTCTGTAGGGAATTTAGTAACCTTTCAAATAGTCGCCTTCCACTTACTACGATTTCTGTAGGGAATTTAGTAACCTTTCAAATAGTCGCCTTCCACTTACTACGATTTCTGTAGGGAATTTAGTAACCTTTCAAATAGTCGACTTCCACTTACTACGATTTCTGTAGGGAATTTAGTAACCTTTCAAATAGTCGCCATCCACTTACTACGATTTCTGTAGGGAATTTAGTAACCTTTCAAATAGTCGCCTTCCACTTACTACGATTTCTGTAGGGAATTTAGTAACCTTACAAATAGTCGACTTCCACTTACTACGATTTCTGTAGGGAATTTAGTAACCTTTCAAATAGTCGCCTTCCACTTACTACGATTTCTGTAGGGAATTTAGTAAACTTTCAAATAGTCGCCTTCCACTTACTACGATTTCTGTAGGGAATTTAGTAACCTTTCATATAGTCGCCTTCCACTTACTACGATTTCTATAGGGAATTTAGTAACCTTTCAAATAGTCGACTTCCACTTACTACGATTTCTGTAGGGAATTTAGTAACCTTTCAAATAGTCGCCTTCCACTTACTACGATTTCTGTAGGGAATTTAGTAACCTTTCAAATAGTCGACTTCCACTTACTACGATTTCTATAGGGAATTTAGTAACCTTTCAAATAGTCGACTTCCACTTACTACGATTTCTGTAGGGAATTTAGTAACCTTTCAAATAGTCGACTTCCACTTACTACGATTTCTGTAGGGAATTTAGTAACCTTTCAAATAGTCGACTTCCACTTACTACGATTTCTGTAGGGAATTTAGTAACCTTTCAAATAGTCGCCTTCCACTTACTACGATTTCTGTAGGGAATTTAGTAACCTTACAAATAGTCGCCTTCCACTTACTACGATTTCTGTAGGGAATTTAGTAACCTTTCAAATAGTCGACTTCCACTTACTACGATTTCTGTAGGGAATTTAGTAACCTTTCAAATAGTCGCCTTCCACTTACTACGATTTCTGTAGGGAATTTAGTAACCTTTCAAATAGTCGCCTTCCACTTACTACGATTTCTGTAGGGAATTTAGTAACCTTTCAAATAGTCGACTTCCACTTACTACGATTTCTCAACTGTTTTTGCGATATTTTACAAATATACTAAGATCAGAAAACTTTTCATGTCCATTATTAATTTTTTTTTTGTTGTAATACTTCCTTACCTCCAAACGTAACCAAATTTTAAATATCTTAGCTTAGATGAATTTCAAACTCTAAGAAAAGATTTCAATTAAATCTGATTATTCCAAGGCCGAAATCCGAAAATGAGTTTGTAAAACTACTTTTCTCGAAAAGGGTTCCAGATATCGAATTAAAAATGGTTTCATTCGTTTTCCTGTGTTAAAAAAACTATAAGACGAGTACCTACAAGCAAATGAATTATTTAATTTTTGTTTTGCGTTTGGCGAATTCATTACAGGTATTCGTTATGTAGGTTTTAGACATATTTACATATTCTATTTTCTATATCCATAAGCAAATCCGATCATAAATCATTAAATTAATAAATATACTAATAAAGTATTGTTAACTCTAGTACCTACTGGGTTATTAAGATTATTTGTAGAAGTAGCTCTATTGAGTTTTAAATATACTAATAAAGTATTGCTAACTCTAGTACCTACCGGGTTATTAAGATTATTTGTACAAGTAGATCTATTGAGTTTTAAATATACTAATAAAGTATTGTTAACTCTAGTACCTACTGGGTTATTAAGATTATTTGTACAAGTAGCTCTATTGAGTTTTAAATATACTAATAAAGTATTGTTAACTCTAGTACCTACCGGATTATTAAGATTATTTGTACAAGTAGCTCTATTGAGTTTTAAATATACTAATAAAGTATTGTTAACTCTAGTACCTACCGGGTTATTAAGATTATTTGTACAAGTAGCTCTATTGAGTTTTAAATATACTAATAAAGTATTGTTAACTCTAGTACCTACCGGGTTATTAAGATTATTTGTACAAGTAGCTCTATTGAGTTTTAAACATACTAATAAAGTATTGTTAACTCTAGTACCTACGGGGTTCTTACGATTATTTGTACAAGTAGCTCTATTGAGTTTTAAATATACTAATAAAGTATTGTTAATTCTAGTACCTACGGGGTTCTTACGATTATTTGTACAAGTAGCTCTATTGAGTTTTAAATATACTAATAAAGTATTGTTAACTCTAGTACCTACGGGGTTCTTACAATTATTTGTACAAGTAGCTCTATTGAGTTTTAAATATACTAATAAAGTATTGTTAACTCTAGTACCTACGGGGTTCTTACGATTATTTGTACAAGTAGCTCTAATGAGTTTTAAATATACTAATAAAGTATTGTTAACTCTAGTACCTACCGGGTTATTAAGATTATTTGTACAAGTAGCTCTATTGAGTTTTAAATATACTAATAAAGTATTGTTAACTCTAGTACCTACGGGGTTCTTACGATTATTTGTACAAGTAGCTCTATTGAGTTTTAAATATACTAATAAAGTATTGTTAACTCTAGTACCTACGGGGTTCTTACGATTATTTGTACAAGTAGCTCTATTGAGTTTTAAATATACTAATAAAGTATTGTTAACTCTAGTACCTACCGGGTTATTACGATTATTTGTACAAGTAGCTCTATTGAGTTTTAAATATACTAATAAAGTATTGTTAACTCTAGTACCTACGGGGTTCTTACGATTATTTGTACAAGTAGCTCTATTGCGTTTTAAATATACTAATAAAGTATTGTTAACTCTAGTACCTACCGGGTTATTAGGATTATTTGTACAAGTAGCTCTATTGAGTTTTAAATATACTAATAAAGTATTGTTAACTCTAGTACCTACCGGGTTATTAAGATTATTTGTACAAGTAGATCTATTGAGTTTTAAATATACTAATAAAGTATTGTTAACTCTAGTACCTACTGGGTTATTAAGATTATTTGTACAAGTAGCTCTATTGAGTTTTAAATATACTAATAAAGTATTGTTAACTCTAGTACCTACCGGATTATTAAGATTATTTGTACAAGTAGCTCTATTGAGTTTTAAATATACTAATAAAGTATTGTTAACTCTAGTACCTACCGGGTTATTAAGATTATTTGTACAAGTAGCTCTATTGAGTTTTAAATATACTAATAAAGTATTGTTAACTCTAGTACCTACCGGGTTATTAAGATTATTTGTACAAGTAGCTCTATTGAGTTTTAAACATACTAATAAAGTATTGTTAACTCTAGTACCTACGGGGTTCTTACGATTATTTGTACAAGTAGCTCTATTGAGTTTTAAATATACTAATAAAGTATTGTTAATTCTAGTACCTACGGGGTTCTTACGATTATTTGTACAAGTAGCTCTATTGAGTTTTAAATATACTAATAAAGTATTGTTAACTCTAGTACCTACGGGGTTCTTACAATTATTTGTACAAGTAGCTCTATTGAGTTTTAAATATACTAATAAAGTATTGTTAACTCTAGTACCTACGGGGTTCTTACGATTATTTGTACAAGTAGCTCTAATGAGTTTTAAATATACTAATAAAGTATTGTTAACTCTAGTACCTACCGGGTTATTAAGATTATTTGTACAAGTAGCTCTATTGAGTTTTAAATATACTAATAAAGTATTGTTAACTCTAGTACCTACGGGGTTCTTACGATTATTTGTACAAGTAGCTCTATTGAGTTTTAAATATACTAATAAAGTATTGTTAACTCTAGTACCTACGGGGTTCTTACGATTATTTGTACAAGTAGCTCTATTGAGTTTTAAATATACTAATAAAGTATTGTTAATTCTAGTACCTACGGGGTTCTTACGATTATTTGTACAAGTAGCTCTATTGAGTTTTAAATATACTAATAAAGTATTGTTAACTCTAGTACCTACGGGGTTCTTACGATTATTTGTACAAGTAGCTCTATTGCGTTTTAAATATACTAATAAAGTATTGTTAACTCTAGTACCTACCGGGTTATTAGGATTATTTGTAGAAGTAGCTCTATTGAGTTTTAAATATACTAATAAAGTATTGTTAACTCTAGTACCTACCGGGTTATTAAGATTATTTGTACAAGTAGATCTATTGAGTTTTAAATATACTAATAAAGTATTGTTAACTCTAGTACCTACTGGGTTATTAAGATTATTTGTACAAGTAGCTCTATTGAGTTTTAAATATACTAATAAAGTATTGTTAACTCTAGTACCTACCGGATTATTAAGATTATTTGTACAAGTAGCTCTATTGAGTTTTAAATATACTAATAAAGTATTGTTAACTCTAGTACCTACCGGGTTATTAAGATTATTTGTACAAGTAGCTCTATTGAGTTTTAAACATACTAATAAAGTATTGTTAACTCTAGTACCTACGGGGTTCTTACGATTATTTGTACAAGTAGCTCTATTGAGTTTTAAATATACTAATAAAGTATTGTTAATTCTAGTACCTACGGGGTTCTTACGATTATTTGTACAAGTAGCTCTATTGAGTTTTAAATATACTAATAAAGTATTGTTAACTCTAGTACCTACGGGGTTCTTACGATTATTTGTACAAGTAGCTCTAATGAGTTTTAAATATACTAATAAAGTATTGTTAACTCTAGTACCTACCGGGTTCTTACGATTATTTGTACAAGTAGCTCTATTGAGTTTTAAATATACTAATAAAGTATTGTTAATTCTAGTACCTACGGGGTTCTTACGATTATTTGTACAAGTAGCTCTATTGAGTTTTAAATATACTAATAAAGTATTGTTAACTCTAGTACCTACGGGGTTCTTACGATTATTTGTACAAGTAGCTCTATTGCGTTTTAAATATACTAATAAAGTATTGTTAACTCTAGTACCTACCGGGTTATTAGGATTATTTGTACAAGTAGCTCTATTGAGTTTTAAATATACTAATAAAGTATTGTTAACTCTAGTACCTACCGGATTATTACGATTATTTGTACAAGTAGCTCTATTGAGTTTTAAATATACTAATAAAGTATTGTTAACTCTAGTACCTACCGGGTTCTTACGATTATTTGTACAAGTAGGTCTATTGAGTTTTAAATATACTAATAAAGTATTGTTAACTCTAGTACCTACCGGGTTATTAAGATTATTTGTACAAGTAGCTCTATTGAGTTTTAAATATACTAATAAAGTATTGTTAACTCTAGTACCTACCGGGTTATTACGATTATTTGTACAAGTAGCTCTATTGAGTTTTTAATATACTAATAAAGTATTGTTAACTCTAGTACCTACGGGGTTCTTACGATTATTTGTACAAGTAGCTCTATTGAGTTTTAAATATACTAATAAAGTATTGTTAACTCTAGTACCTACCGGGTTATTAAGATTATTTGTACAAGTAACTCTATTGAGTTTTAAATATACTAATAAAGTATTGTTAACTCTAGTACCTACCGGGTTCTTACGATTATTTGTACAAGTAGCTCTATTGAGTTTTAAATATACTAATAAAGTATTGTTAACTCGAGTACCTACCGGGTTATTAAGATTATTTGTACAAGTAGCTCTATTGAGTTTTAAATATACTAATAAAGTATTGTTAACTCTAGTACCTACGGGGTTCTTACAATTATTTGTACAAGTAGCTCTATTGAGTTTTAAATATACTAATAAAGTATTGTTAACTCTAGTACCTACGGGGTTCTTACGATTATTTGTACAAGTAGCTCTAATGAGTTTTAAATATACTAATAAAGTATTGTTAACTCTAGTACCTACCGGGTTATTAAGATTATTTGTACAAGTAGCTCTATTGAGTTTTAAATATACTAATAAAGTATTGTTAACTCTAGTACCTACGGGGTTCTTACGATTATTTGTACAAGTAGCTCTATTGAGATTTAAATATACTAATAAAGTATTGTTAACTCTAGTACCTACCGGGTTCTTACGATTATTTGTACAAGTAGCTCTATTGAGTTTTAAATATACTAATAAAGTATTGTTAACTCTAGTACCTACCGGGTTATTACGATTATTTGTACAAGTAGCTCTATTGAGTTTTAAATATACTAATAAAGTATTGTTAACTCTAGTACCTACCGGGTTATTAAGATTATTTGTACAAGTAGCTCTATTGAGTTTTAAATATACTAATAAAGTATTGTTAACTCTAGTACCTACGGGGTTCTTACGATTATTTGTACAAGTAGCTCTAATGAGTTTTAAATATACTAATAAAGTATTGTTAACTCTAGTACCTACCGGGTTATTAAGATTATTTGTACAAGTAGCTCTATTGAGTTTTAAATATACTAATAAAGTATTGTTAACTCTAGTACCTACGGGGTTCTTACGATTATTTGTACAAGTAGCTCTATTGAGTTTTAAATATACTAATAAAGTATTGTTAACTCTAGTACCTACCGGGTTCTTACGATTATTTGTACAAGTAGCTCTATTGAGTTTTAAATATACTAATAAAGTATTGTTAACTCTAGTACCTACCGGGTTATTACGATTATTTGTACAAGTAGCTCTATTGAGTTTTAAATATACTAATAAAGTATTGTTAACTCTAGTACCTACCGGGTTATTAAGATTATTTGTACAAGTAGCTCTATTGAGTTTTAAATATACTAATAAAGTATTGTTAACTCTAGTACCTACGGGGTTCTTACGATTATTTGTACAAGTAGCTCTATTGAGTTTTAAATATACTAATAAAGTATTGTTAATTCTAGTACCTACGGGGTTCTTACGATTATTTGTACAAGTAGCTCTATTGAGTTTTAAATATACTAATAAAGTATTGTTAACTCTAGTACCTACGGGGTTCTTACGATTATTTGTACAAGTAGCTCTATTGCGTTTTAAATATACTAATAAAGTATTGTTAACTCTAGTACCTACCGGGTTATTAGGATTATTTGTACAAGTAGCTCTATTGAGTTTTAAATATACTAATAAAGTATTGTTAACTCTAGTACCTACCGGGTTCTTACGATTATTTGTACAAGTAGCTCTATTGAGTTTTAAATATACTAATAAAGTATTGTTAACTCTAGTACCTACCGGATTATTACGATTATTTGTACAAGTAGCTCTATTGAGTTTTAAATATACTAATAAAGTATTGTTAACTCTAGTACCTACCGGGTTCTTACGATTATTTGTACAAGTAGGTCTATTGAGTTTTAAATATACTAATAAAGTATTGTTAACTCTAGTACCTACCGGGTTATTAAGATTATTTGTACAAGTAGCTCTATTGAGTTTTAAATATACTAATAAAGTATTGTTAACTCTAGTACCTACCGGGTTATTACGATTATTTGTACAAGTAGCTCTATTGAGTTTTTAATATACTAATAAAGTATTGTTAACTCTAGTACCTACGGGGTTCTTACGATTATTTGTACAAGTAGCTCTATTGAGTTTTAAATATACTAATAAAGTATTGTTAACTCTAGTACCTACCGGGTTATTAAGATTATTTGTACAAGTAACTCTATTGAGTTTTAAATATACTAATAAAGTATTGTTAACTCTAGTACCTACCGGGTTCTTACGATTATTTGTACAAGTAGCTCTATTGAGTTTTAAATATACTAATAAAGTATTGTTATCTCGAGTACCTACCGGGTTATTAAGATTATTTGTACAAGTAGCTCTATTGAGTTTTAAATATACTAATAAAGTATTGTTAACTCTAGTACCTACGGGGTTCTTACAATTATTTGTACAAGTAGCTCTATTGAGTTTTAAATATACTAATAAAGTATTGTTAACTCTAGTACCTACGGGGTTCTTACGATTATTTGTACAAGTAGCTCTAATGAGTTTTAAATATACTAATAAAGTATTGTTAACTCTAGTACCTACCGGGTTATTAAGATTATTTGTACAAGTAGCTCTATTGAGTTTTAAATATACTAATAAAGTATTGTTAACTCTAGTACCTACGGGGTTCTTACGATTATTTGTACAAGTAGCTCTATTGAGATTTAAATATACTAATAAAGTATTGTTAACTCTAGTACCTACCGGGTTCTTACGATTATTTGTACAAGTAGCTCTATTGAGTTTTAAATATACTAATAAAGTATTGTTAACTCTAGTACCTACCGGGTTATTACGATTATTTGTACAAGTAACTCTATTGAGTTTTAAATATACTAATAAAGTATTGTTAACTCTAGTACCTACCGGGTTATTAAGATTATTTGTACAAGTAGCTCTATTGAGTTTTAAATATACTAATAAAGTATTGTTAACTCTAGTACCTACGGGGTTCTTACGATTATTTGTACAAGTAGCTCTATTGAGTTTTAAATATACTAATAAAGTATTGTTAATTCTAGTACCTACGGGGTTCTTACGATTATTTGTACAAGTAGCTCTATTGAGTTTTAAATATACTAATAAAGTATTGTTAACTCTAGTACCTACGGGGTTCTTACGATTATTTGTACAAGTAGCTCTATTGCGTTTTAAATATACTAATAAAGTATTGTTAACTCTAGAACCTACCGGGTTATTAGGATTATTTGTACAAGTAGCTCTATTGAGTTTTAAATATACTAATAAAGTATTGTTAACTCTAGTACCTACCGGGTTCTTACGATTATTTGTAAAAGTAGCTCTATTGAGTTTTAAATATACTAATAAAGTATCGTTAACTCTAGTACCTACGGGGTTCTTACGATTATTTGTACAAGTAGCTCTATTGAGTTTTAAATATACTAATAAAGTATTGTTAACTCTAGTACCTACCGGGTTATTAAGATTATTTGTACAAGTAGCTCTAATGAGTTTTAAATATACTAATAAAGTATCGTTAACTCTAGTACCTACCGGGTTATTAAGATTATTTGTACAAGTAACTCTATTGATTTTTAAATATACTAATAAAGTATTGTTAACTCTAGTACCTACCGGGTTATTACGATTATTTGTACAAGTAGCTCTATTGAGTTTTAAATATACTAATAAAGTATCGTTAACTCTAGTACCTACCGGGTTCTTACGATTATTTGTACAAGTAGCTCTATTGAGTTTTAAATATACTAATAAAGTATTGTTAACTCTAGTACCTACCGGGTTATTACGATCATTTGTACAAGTAGCTCTATTGAGTTTTAAATATACTAATAAAGTATTGTTAACTCTAGTACCTACCGGGTTATTAAGATTATTTGTACAAGTAGCTCTATTAAGTTTTAAATATACTAATAAAGTATTGTTAACTCTAGTACCTACGGGGTTCTTACAATTATTTGTACAAGTAGCTCTATTGAGTTTTAAATATACTAATAAAGTATTGTTAACTCTAGTACCTACGGGGTTCTTACGATTATTTGTACAAGTAGCTCTAATGAGTTTTAAATATACTAATAAAGTATTGTTAACTCTAGTACCTACCGGGTTATTAAGATTATTTGTACAAGTAGCTCTATTGAGTTTTAAATATACTAATAAAGTATTGTTAACTCTAGTACCTACGGGGTTCTTACGATTATTTGTACAAGTAGCTCTATTGAGTTTTAAATATACTAATAAAGTATTGTTAACTCTAGTACCTACCGGGTTCTTACGATTATTTGTACAAGTAGCTCTATTGAGTTTTAAATATACTAATAAAGTATTGTTAATTCTAGTACCTACGGGGTTCTTACGATTATTTGTACAAGTAGCTCTATTGAGTTTTAAATATACTAATAAAGTATTGTTAACTCTAGTACCTACGGGGTTCTTACGATTATTTGTACAAGTAGCTCTATTGCGTTTTAAATATACTAATAAAGTATTGTTAACTCTAGTACCTACCGGGTTATTAGGATTATTTGTACAAGTAGCTCTATTGAGTTTTAAATATACTAATAAAGTATTGTTAACTCTAGTACCTACCGGGTTATTACGATTATTTGTACAAGTAGCTCAATTGAGTTTTAAATATACTAATAAAGTATTGTTAACTCTAGTACCTACCGGGTTCTTACGATTATTTGTACAAGTAGCTCTATTGAATTTTAAATATACTAATAAAGTATTTTTAACTCTAGTACCTACCGGGTTATTAAGATTATTTGTACAAGAAGCTCTATTGAGTTTTAAATATACTTATAAAGTATTGTTAACTCTAGTACCTACCGGGTTATTAAGATTATTTGTACAAGTAGCTCTATTGAGTTTTAAATATACTAATAAAGTATCGTTAACTCTAGTACCTACGGGGTTCTTACGATTATTTGTACAAGTAGCTCTATTGAGTTTTAAATATACTAATAAAGTATTGTTAACTCTAGTACCTACCGGGTTATTAAGATTATTTGTACAAGTAGCTCTAATGAGTTTTAAATATACTAATAAAGTATCGTTAACTCTAGTACCTACCGGGTTATTAAGATTATTTGTACAAGTAACTCTATTGAGTTTTAAATATACTAATAAATTATTGTTAACTCTAGTACCTACCGGGTTATTACGATTATTTGTACAAGTAGCTCTATTGAGTTTTAAATATACTAATAAAGTATCGTTAACTCTAGTACCTACCGGGTTCTTACGATTATTTGTTCAAGTAGCTCTATTGAGTTTTAAACATACTAATAAAGTATTGTTAACTCTAGTACCTACGGGGTTCTTACGATTATTTGTACAAGTAGCTCTATTGAGTTTTAAATATACTAATAAAGTATTGTTAATTCTAGTACCTACGGGGTTCTTACGATTATTTGTACAAGTAGCTCTATTGAGTTTTAAATATACTAATAAAGTATTGTTAACTCTAGTACCTACGGGGTTCTTACGATTATTTGTACAAGTAGCTCTAATGAGTTTTAAATATACTAATAAAGTATTGTTAACTCTAGTACCTACCGGGTTCTTACGATTATTTGTACAAGTAGCTCTATTGAGTTTTAAATATACTAATAAAGTATTGTTAATTCTAGTACCTACGGGGTTCTTACGATTATTTGTACAAGTAGCTCTATTGAGTTTTAAATATACTAATAAAGTATTGTTAACTCTAGTACCTACGGGGTTCTTACGATTATTTGTACAAGTAGCTCTATTGCGTTTTAAATATACTAATAAAGTATTGTTAACTCTAGTACCTACCGGGTTATTAGGATTATTTGTACAAGTAGCTCTATTGAGTTTTAAATATACTAATAAAGTATTGTTAACTCTAGTACCTACCGGATTATTACGATTATTTGTACAAGTAGCTCTATTGAGTTTTAAATATACTAATAAAGTATTGTTAACTCTAGTACCTACCGGGTTCTTACGATTATTTGTACAAGTAGGTCTATTGAGTTTTAAATATACTAATAAAGTATTGTTAACTCTAGTACCTACCGGGTTATTAAGATTATTTGTACAAGTAGCTCTATTGAGTTTTAAATATACTAATAAAGTATTGTTAACTCTAGTACCTACCGGGTTATTACGATTATTTGTACAAGTAGCTCTATTGAGTTTTTAATATACTAATAAAGTATTGTTAACTCTAGTACCTACGGGGTTCTTACGATTATTTGTACAAGTAGCTCTATTGAGTTTTAAATATACTAATAAAGTATTGTTAACTCTAGTACCTACCGGGTTATTAAGATTATTTGTACAAGTAACTCTATTGAGTTTTAAATATACTAATAAAGTATTGTTAACTCTAGTACCTACCGGGTTCTTACGATTATTTGTACAAGTAGCTCTATTGAGTTTTAAATATACTAATAAAGTATTGTTAACTCGAGTACCTACCGGGTTATTAAGATTATTTGTACAAGTAGCTCTATTGAGTTTTAAATATACTAATAAAGTATTGTTAACTCTAGTACCTACGGGGTTCTTACAATTATTTGTACAAGTAGCTCTATTGAGTTTTAAATATACTAATAAAGTATTGTTAACTCTAGTACCTACGGGGTTCTTACGATTATTTGTACAAGTAGCTCTAATGAGTTTTAAATATACTAATAAAGTATTGTTAACTCTAGTACCTACCGGGTTATTAAGATTATTTGTACAAGTAGCTCTATTGAGTTTTAAATATACTAATAAAGTATTGTTAACTCTAGTACCTACGGGGTTCTTACGATTATTTGTACAAGTAGCTCTATTGAGATTTAAATATACTAATAAAGTATTGTTAACTCTAGTACCTACCGGGTTCTTACGATTATTTGTACAAGTAGCTCTATTGAGTTTTAAATATACTAATAAAGTATTGTTAACTCTAGTACCTACCGGGTTATTACGATTATTTGTACAAGTAGCTCTATTGAGTTTTAAATATACTAATAAAGTATTGTTAACTCTAGTACCTACCGGGTTATTAAGATTATTTGTACAAGTAGCTCTATTGAGTTTTAAATATACTAATAAAGTATTGTTAACTCTAGTACCTACGGGGTTCTTACGATTATTTGTACAAGTAGCTCTAATGAGTTTTAAATATACTAATAAAGTATTGTTAACTCTAGTACCTACCGGGTTATTAAGATTATTTGTACAAGTAGCTCTATTGAGTTTTAAATATACTAATAAAGTATTGTTAACTCTAGTACCTACGGGGTTCTTACGATTATTTGTACAAGTAGCTCTATTGAGTTTTAAATATACTAATAAAGTATTGTTAACTCTAGTACCTACCGGGTTCTTACGATTATTTGTACAAGTAGCTCTATTGAGTTTTAAATATACTAATAAAGTATTGTTAACTCTAGTACCTACCGGGTTATTACGATTATTTGTACAAGTAGCTCTATTGAGTTTTAAATATACTAATAAAGTATTGTTAACTCTAGTACCTACCGGGTTATTAAGATTATTTGTACAAGTAGCTCTATTGAGTTTTAAATATACTAATAAAGTATTGTTAACTCTAGTACCTACGGGGTTCTTACGATTATTTGTACAAGTAGCTCTATTGAGTTTTAAATATACTAATAAAGTATTGTTAATTCTAGTACCTACGGGGTTCTTACGATTATTTGTACAAGTAGCTCTATTGAGTTTTAAATATACTAATAAAGTATTGTTAACTCTAGTACCTACGGGGTTCTTACGATTATTTGTACAAGTAGCTCTATTGCGTTTTAAATATACTAATAAAGTATTGTTAACTCTAGTACCTACCGGGTTATTAGGATTATTTGTACAAGTAGCTCTATTGAGTTTTAAATATACTAATAAAGTATTGTTAACTCTAGTACCTACCGGGTTCTTACGATTATTTGTACAAGTAGCTCTATTGAGTTTTAAATATACTAATAAAGTATTGTTAACTCTAGTACCTACCGGATTATTACGATTATTTGTACAAGTAGCTCTATTGAGTTTTAAATATACTAATAAAGTATTGTTAACTCTAGTACCTACCGGGTTCTTACGATTATTTGTACAAGTAGGTCTATTGAGTTTTAAATATACTAATAAAGTATTGTTAACTCTAGTACCTACCGGGTTATTAAGATTATTTGTACAAGTAGCTCTATTGAGTTTTAAATATACTAATAAAGTATTGTTAACTCTAGTACCTACCGGGTTATTACGATTATTTGTACAAGTAGCTCTATTGAGTTTTTAATATACTAATAAAGTATTGTTAACTCTAGTACCTACGGGGTTCTTACGATTATTTGTACAAGTAGCTCTATTGAGTTTTAAATATACTAATAAAGTATTGTTAACTCTAGTACCTACCGGGTTATTAAGATTATTTGTACAAGTAACTCTATTGAGTTTTAAATATACTAATAAAGTATTGTTAACTCTAGTACCTACCGGGTTCTTACGATTATTTGTACAAGTAGCTCTATTGAGTTTTAAATATACTAATAAAGTATTGTTATCTCGAGTACCTACCGGGTTATTAAGATTATTTGTACAAGTAGCTCTATTGAGTTTTAAATATACTAATAAAGTATTGTTAACTCTAGTACCTACGGGGTTCTTACAATTATTTGTACAAGTAGCTCTATTGAGTTTTAAATATACTAATAAAGTATTGTTAACTCTAGTACCTACGGGGTTCTTACGATTATTTGTACAAGTAGCTCTAATGAGTTTTAAATATACTAATAAAGTATTGTTAACTCTAGTACCTACCGGGTTATTAAGATTATTTGTACAAGTAGCTCTATTGAGTTTTAAATATACTAATAAAGTATTGTTAACTCTAGTACCTACGGGGTTCTTACGATTATTTGTACAAGTAGCTCTATTGAGATTTAAATATACTAATAAAGTATTGTTAACTCTAGTACCTACCGGGTTCTTACGATTATTTGTACAAGTAGCTCTATTGAGTTTTAAATATACTAATAAAGTATTGTTAACTCTAGTACCTACCGGGTTATTACGATTATTTGTACAAGTAACTCTATTGAGTTTTAAATATACTAATAAAGTATTGTTAACTCTAGTACCTACCGGGTTATTAAGATTATTTGTACAAGTAGCTCTATTGAGTTTTAAATATACTAATAAAGTATTGTTAACTCTAGTACCTACGGGGTTCTTACGATTATTTGTACAAGTAGCTCTATTGAGTTTTAAATATACTAATAAAGTATTGTTAATTCTAGTACCTACGGGGTTCTTACGATTATTTGTACAAGTAGCTCTATTGAGTTTTAAATATACTAATAAAGTATTGTTAACTCTAGTACCTACGGGGTTCTTACGATTATTTGTACAAGTAGCTCTATTGCGTTTTAAATATACTAATAAAGTATTGTTAACTCTAGAACCTACCGGGTTATTAGGATTATTTGTACAAGTAGCTCTATTGAGTTTTAAATATACTAATAAAGTATTGTTAACTCTAGTACCTACCGGGTTCTTACGATTATTTGTAAAAGTAGCTCTATTGAGTTTTAAATATACTAATAAAGTATCGTTAACTCTAGTACCTACGGGGTTCTTACGATTATTTGTACAAGTAGCTCTATTGAGTTTTAAATATACTAATAAAGTATTGTTAACTCTAGTACCTACCGGGTTATTAAGATTATTTGTACAAGTAGCTCTAATGAGTTTTAAATATACTAATAAAGTATCGTTAACTCTAGTACCTACCGGGTTATTAAGATTATTTGTACAAGTAACTCTATTGATTTTTAAATATACTAATAAAGTATTGTTAACTCTAGTACCTACCGGGTTATTACGATTATTTGTACAAGTAGCTCTATTGAGTTTTAAATATACTAATAAAGTATCGTTAACTCTAGTACCTACCGGGTTCTTACGATTATTTGTACAAGTAGCTCTATTGAGTTTTAAATATACTAATAAAGTATTGTTAACTCTAGTACCTACCGGGTTATTACGATCATTTGTACAAGTAGCTCTATTGAGTTTTAAATATACTAATAAAGTATTGTTAACTCTAGTACCTACCGGGTTATTAAGATTATTTGTACAAGTAGCTCTATTAAGTTTTAAATATACTAATAAAGTATTGTTAACTCTAGTACCTACGGGGTTCTTACAATTATTTGTACAAGTAGCTCTATTGAGTTTTAAATATACTAATAAAGTATTGTTAACTCTAGTACCTACGGGGTTCTTACGATTATTTGTACAAGTAGCTCTAATGAGTTTTAAATATACTAATAAAGTATTGTTAACTCTAGTACCTACCGGGTTATTAAGATTATTTGTACAAGTAGCTCTATTGAGTTTTAAATATACTAATAAAGTATTGTTAACTCTAGTACCTACGGGGTTCTTACGATTATTTGTACAAGTAGCTCTATTGAGTTTTAAATATACTAATAAAGTATTGTTAACTCTAGTACCTACCGGGTTCTTACGATTATTTGTACAAGTAGCTCTATTGAGTTTTAAATATACTAATAAAGTATTGTTAATTCTAGTACCTACGGGGTTCTTACGATTATTTGTACAAGTAGCTCTATTGAGTTTTAAATATACTAATAAAGTATTGTTAACTCTAGTACCTACGGGGTTCTTACGATTATTTGTACAAGTAGCTCTATTGCGTTTTAAATATACTAATAAAGTATTGTTAACTCTAGTACCTACCGGGTTATTAGGATTATTTGTACAAGTAGCTCTATTGAGTTTTAAATATACTAATAAAGTATTGTTAACTCTAGTACCTACCGGGTTATTACGATTATTTGTACAAGTAGCTCAATTGAGTTTTAAATATACTAATAAAGTATTGTTAACTCTAGTACCTACCGGGTTCTTACGATTATTTGTACAAGTAGCTCTATTGAATTTTAAATATACTAATAAAGTATTTTTAACTCTAGTACCTACCGGGTTATTAAGATTATTTGTACAAGAAGCTCTATTGAGTTTTAAATATACTTATAAAGTATTGTTAACTCTAGTACCTACCGGGTTATTAAGATTATTTGTACAAGTAGCTCTATTGAGTTTTAAATATACTAATAAAGTATCGTTAACTCTAGTACCTACGGGGTTCTTACGATTATTTGTACAAGTAGCTCTATTGAGTTTTAAATATACTAATAAAGTATTGTTAACTCTAGTACCTACCGGGTTATTAAGATTATTTGTACAAGTAGCTCTAATGAGTTTTAAATATACTAATAAAGTATCGTTAACTCTAGTACCTACCGGGTTATTAAGATTATTTGTACAAGTAACTCTATTGAGTTTTAAATATACTAATAAATTATTGTTAACTCTAGTACCTACCGGGTTATTACGATTATTTGTACAAGTAGCTCTATTGAGTTTTAAATATACTAATAAAGTATCGTTAACTCTAGTACCTACCGGGTTCTTACGATTATTTGTTCAAGTAGCTCTATTGAGTTTTAAATATACTAATAAAGTATTGTTAACTCTAGTACCTACCGGGTTATTACGATCATTTGTACAAGTAGCTCTATTGAGTTTTAAATATACTAATAAAGTATTGTTAACTCTAGTACCTACCGGGTTATTAAGATTATTTGTACAAGTAGCTCTATTAAGTTTTAAATATACTAATAAAGTATTGTTAACTCGAGTACCTACCGGGTTATTACGATCATTTGTACAAGTAGCTCTATTGAGTTTTAAATATACTAATAAAGTATTGTTAACTCTAGTACCTACGGGGTTCTTACGATTATTTGTACAAGTAGCTCTATTGAGTTTTAAATATACTAATAAAGTATTGTTAACTCTAGTACCTACCGGGCTCTTACGATTATTTGTACAAGTAGCTCTATTGAGTTTTAAATATACTAATAAAGTATTGTTAACTCTAGTACCTACCGGGTTATTACGATTATTTGTACAAGTAGCTCTATTGAGTTTTAAATATACTAATAAAGTATTGTTAACTCTAGTACCTACCGGGTTATTACGATTATTTGTACAAGTAGCTCTATTGAGTTTTAAATATACTAATAAAGTATTGTTAACTCTAGTACCTACGGGGTTATTACGATTATTTGTACAAGTAGCTCTATTGAGTTTTAAATATACTAATAAAGTATTGTTAACTCTAGTACATACCGGGTTATTACGATTATTTGTACAAGTAGCTCTATTGAGTTTTAAATATACTAATAAAGTATTGTTAACTCTATTACCTACGGGGTTCTTACGATTATTTGTACAAGTAGCTCTATTGAGTTTTAAATATACTAATAAAGTATTGTTAACTCTAGTACCTACCGGGTTATTACGATTATTTGTACAAGTAGCTCTATTGAGTTTTAAATATACTAATAAAGTATTGTTAACTCTTGTACCTACCGGGTTATGAAGATTATTTGTACAAGTAGCTCTATTGAGTTTTAAATATACTAATAAAGTATTGTTAACTCTAGTACCTACCGGGTTATTACGATTATTTGTACAAGTAGCTCTATTGAGTTTTAAATATACTAATAAAGTATTGTTAACTCTAGTACCTACCGGGTTATTACGATTATTTGTACAAGTAGCTCTATTGAGTTTTAAATATACTAATAAAGTATTGTTAACTCTAGTACCTACCGGATTATTACGATTATTTGTACAAGTAGCTCTATTGAGTTTTAAATATACTAATAAAGTATTGTTAACTCTAGTACCTACCGGGTTCTTACGATTATTTGTACAAGTAGGTCTATTGAGTTTTAAATATACTAATAAAGTATTGTTAACTCTAGTACCTACCGGGTTATTAAGATTATTTGTACAAGTAGCTCTATTGAGTTTTAAATATACTAATAAAGTATTGTTAACTCTAGTACCTACCGGGTTATTACGATTATTTGTACAAGTAGCTCTATTGAGTTTTTAATATACTAATAAAGTATTGTTAACTCTAGTACCTACGGGGTTCTTACGATTATTTGTACAAGTAGCTCTATTGAGTTTTAAATATACTAATAAAGTATTGTTAACTCTAGTACCTACCGGGTTATTAAGATTATTTGTACAAGTAACTCTATTGAGTTTTAAATATACTAATAAAGTATTGTTAACTCTAGTACCTACCGGGTTCTTACGATTATTTGTACAAGTAGCTCTATTGAGTTTTAAATATACTAATAAAGTATTGTTAACTCGAGTACCTACCGGGTTATTAAGATTATTTGTACAAGTAGCTCTATTGAGTTTTAAATATACTAATAAAGTATTGTTAACTCTAGTACCTACGGGGTTCTTACAATTATTTGTACAAGTAGCTCTATTGAGTTTTAAATATACTAATAAAGTATTGTTAACTCTAGTACCTACGGGGTTCTTACGATTATTTGTACAAGTAGCTCTAATGAGTTTTAAATATACTAATAAAGTATTGTTAACTCTAGTACCTACCGGGTTATTAAGATTATTTGTACAAGTAGCTCTATTGAGTTTTAAATATACTAATAAAGTATTGTTAACTCTAGTACCTACGGGGTTCTTACGATTATTTGTAAAAGTAGCTCTATTGAGATTTAAATATACTAATAAAGTATTGTTAACTCTAGTACCTACCGGGTTCTTACGATTATTTGTACAAGTAGCTCTATTGAGTTTTAAATATACTAATAAAGTATTGTTAACTCTAGTACCTACCGGGTTATTACGATTATTTGTACAAGTAGCTCTATTGAGTTTTAAATATACTAATAAAGTATTGTTAACTCTAGTACCTACCGGGTTATTAAGATTATTTGTACAAGTAGCTCTATTGAGTTTTAAATATACTAATAAAGTATTGTTAACTCTAGTACCTACGGGGTTCTTACGATTATTTGTACAAGTAGCTCTAATGAGTTTTAAATATACTAATAAAGTATTGTTAACTCTAGTACCTACCGGGTTATTAAGATTATTTGTACAAGTAGCTCTATTGAGTTTTAAATATACTAATAAAGTATTGTTAACTCTAGTACCTACGGGGTTCTTACGATTATTTGTACAAGTAGCTCTATTGAGTTTTAAATATACTAATAAAGTATTGTTAACTCTAGTACCTACCGGGTTCTTACGATTATTTGTACAAGTAGCTCTATTGAGTTTTAAATATACTAATAAAGTATTGTTAACTCTAGTACCTACCGGGTTATTACGATTATTTGTACAAGTAGCTCTATTGAGTTTTAAATATACTAATAAAGTATTGTTAACTCTAGTACCTACCGGGTTAATAAGATTATTTGTACAAGTAGCTCTATTGAGTTTTAAATATACTAATAAAGTATTGTTAACTCTAGTACCTACGGGGTTCTTACGATTATTTGTACAAGTAGCTCTATTGAGTTTTAAATATACTAATAAAGTATTGTTAATTCTAGTACCTACGGGGTTCTTACGATTATTTGTACAAGTAGCTCTATTGAGTTTTAAATATACTAATAAAGTATTGTTAACTCTAGTACCTACGGGGTTCTTACGATTATTTGTACAAGTAGCTCTATTGCGTTTTAAATATACTAATAAAGTATTGTTAACTCTAGTACCTACCGGGTTATTAGGATTATTTGTACAAGTAGCTCTATTGAGTTTTAAATATACTAATAAAGTATTGTTAACTCTAGTACCTACCGGGTTCTTACGATTATTTGTACAAGTAGCTCTATTGAGTTTTAAATATACTAATAAAGTATTGTTAACTCTAGTACCTACCGGATTATTACGATTATTTGTACAAGTAGCTCTATTGAGTTTTAAATATACTAATAAAGTATTGTTAACTCTAGTACCTACCGGGTTCTTACGATTATTTGTACAAGTAGGTCTATTGAGTTTTAAATATACTAATAAAGTATTGTTAACTCTAGTACCTACCGGGTTATTAAGATTATTTGTACAAGTAGCTCTATTGAGTTTTAAATATACTAATAAAGTATTGTTAACTCTAGTACCTACCGGGTTATTACGATTATTTGTACAAGTAGCTCTATTGAGTTTTTAATATACTAATAAAGTATTGTTAACTCTAGTACCTACGGGGTTCTTACGATTATTTGTACAAGTAGCTCTATTGAGTTTTAAATATACTAATAAAGTATTGTTAACTCTAGTACCTACCGGGTTATTAAGATTATTTGTACAAGTAACTCTATTGAGTTTTAAATATACTAATAAAGTATTGTTAACTCTAGTACCTACCGGGTTCTTACGATTATTTGTACAAGTAGCTCTATTGAGTTTTAAATATACTAATAAAGTATTGTTATCTCGAGTACCTACCGGGTTATTAAGATTATTTGTACAAGTAGCTCTATTGAGTTTTAAATATACTAATAAAGTATTGTTAACTCTAGTACCTACGGGGTTCTTACAATTATTTGTACAAGTAGCTCTATTGAGTTTTAAATATACTAATAAAGTATTGTTAACTCTAGTACCTACGGGGTTCTTACGATTATTTGTACAAGTAGCTCTAATGAGTTTTAAATATACTAATAAAGTATTGTTAACTCTAGTACCTACCGGGTTATTAAGATTATTTGTACAAGTAGCTCTATTGAGTTTTAAATATACTAATAAAGTATTGTTAACTCTAGTACCTACGGGGTTCTTACGATTATTTGTACAAGTAGCTCTATTGAGATTTAAATATACTAATAAAGTATTGTTAACTCTAGTACCTACCGGGTTCTTACGATTATTTGTACAAGTAGCTCTATTGAGTTTTAAATATACTAATAAAGTATTGTTAACTCTAGTACCTACCGGGTTATTACGATTATTTGTACAAGTAACTCTATTGAGTTTTAAATATACTAATAAAGTATTGTTAACTCTAGTACCTACCGGGTTATTAAGATTATTTGTACAAGTAGCTCTATTGAGTTTTAAATATACTAATAAAGTATTGTTAACTCTAGTACCTACGGGGTTCTTACGATTATTTGTACAAGTAGCTCTATTGAGTTTTAAATATACTAATAAAGTATTGTTAATTCTAGTACCTACGGGGTTCTTACGATTATTTGTACAAGTAGCTCTATTGAGTTTTAAATATACTAATAAAGTATTGTTAACTCTAGTACCTACGGGGTTCTTACGATTATTTGTACAAGTAGCTCTATTGAGTTTTAAATATACTAATAAAGTATTGTTAACTCTAGTACCTACCGGGTTATTACGATCATTTGTACAAGTAGCTCTATTGAGTTTTAAATATACTAATAAAGTATTGTTAACTCTAGTACCTACCGGGTTATTAAGATTATTTGTACAAGTAGCTCTATTAAGTTTTAAATATACTAATAATGTATTGTTAACTCTAGTACCTACGGGGTTCTTACAATTATTTGTACAAGTAGCTCTATTGAGTTTTAAATATACTAATAAAGTATTGTTAACTCTAGTACCTACGGGGTTCTTACGATTATTTGTACAAGTAGCTCTAATGAGTTTTAAATATACTAATAAAGTATTGTTAACTCTAGTACCTACCGGGTTATTAAGATTATTTGTACAAGTAGCTCTATTGAGTTTTAAATATACTAATAAAGTATTGTTAACTCTAGTACCTACGGGGTTCTTACGATTATTTGTACAAGTAGCTCTATTGAGTTTTAAATATACTAATAAAGTATTGTTAACTCTAGTACCTACCGGGTTCTTACGATTATTTGTACAAGTAGCTCTATTGAGTTTTAAATATACTAATAAAGTATTGTTAATTCTAGTACCTACGGGGTTCTTACGATTATTTGTACAAGTAGCTCTATTGAGTTTTAAATATACTAATAAAGTATTGTTAACTCTAGTACCTACGGGGTTCTTACGATTATTTGTACAAGTAGCTCTATTGCGTTTTAAATATACTAATAAAGTATTGTTAACTCTAGTACCTACCGGGTTATTAGGATTATTTGTACAAGTAGCTCTATTGAGTTTTAAATATACTAATAAAGTATTGTTAACTCTAGTACCTACCGGGTTATTACGATTATTTGTACAAGTAGCTCAATTGAGTTTTAAATATACTAATAAAGTATTGTTAACTCTAGTACCTACCGGGTTCTTACGATTATTTGTACAAGTAGCTCTATTGAATTTTAAATATACTAATAAAGTATTTTTAACTCTAGTACCTACCGGGTTATTAAGATTATTTGTACAAGAAGCTCTATTGAGTTTTAAATATACTAATAAAGTATCGTTAACTCTAGTACCTACGGGGTTCTTACGATTATTTGTACAAGTAGCTCTATTGAGTTTTAAATATACTAATAAAGTATTGTTAACTCTAGTACCTACTGGGTTATTAAGATTATTTGTACAAGTAGCTCTAATGAGTTTTAAATATACTAATAAAGTATCGTTAACTCTAGTACCTACCGGGTTATTAAGATTATTTGTACAAGTAACTCTATTGAGTTTTAAATATACTAATAAATTATTGTTAACTCTAGTACCTACCGGGTTATTACGATTATTTGTACAAGTAGCTCTATTGAGTTTTAAATATACTAATAAAGTATCGTTAACTCTAGTACCTACCGGGTTCTTACGATTATTTGTTCAAGTAGCTCTATTGAGTTTTAAATATACTAATAAAGTATTGTTAACTCTAGTACCTACCGGGTTATTACGATCATTTGTACAAGTAGCTCTATTGAGTTTTAAATATACTAATAAAGTATTGTTAACTCTAGTACCTACCGGGTTATTAAGATTATTTGTACAAGTAGCTCTATTAAGTTTTAAATATACTAATAAAGTATTGTTAACTCGAGTACCTACCGGGTTATTACGATCATTTGTACAAGTAGCTCTATTGAGTTTTAAATATACTAATAAAGTATTGTTAACTCTAGTACCTACGGGGTTCTTACGATTATTTGTACAAGTAGCTCTATTGAGTTTTAAATATACTAATAAAGTATTGTTAACTCTAGTACCTACCGGGCTCTTACGATTATTTGTACAAGTAGCTCTATTGAGTTTTAAATATACTAATAAAGTATTGTTAACTCTAGTACCTACCGGGTTATTACGATTATTTGTACAAGTAGCTCTATTGAGTTTTAAATATACTAATAAAGTATTGTTAACTCTAGTACCTACCGGGTTATTACGATTATTTGTACAAGTAGCTCTATTGAGTTTTAAATATACTAATAAAGTATTGTTAACTCTAGTACCTACGGGGTTATTACGATTATTTGTACAAGTAGCTCTATTGAGTTTTAAATATACTAATAAAGTATTGTTAACTCTAGTACATACCGGGTTATTACGATTATTTGTACAAGTAGCTCTATTGAGTTTTAAATATACTAATAAAGTATTGTTAACTCTATTACCTACGGGGTTCTTACGATTATTTGTACAAGTAGCTCTATTGAGTTTTAAATATACTAATAAAGTATTGTTAACTCTAGTACCTACCGGGTTATTACGATTATTTGTACAAGTAGCTCTATTGAGTTTTAAATATACTAATAAAGTATTGTTAACTCTTGTACCTACCGGGTTATGAAGATTATTTGTACAAGTAGCTCTATTGAGTTTTAAATATACTAATAAAGTATTGTTAACTCTAGTACCTACCGGGTTATTACGATTATTTGTACAAGTAGCTCTATTGAGTTTTAAATATACTAATAAAGTATTGTTAACTCTAGTACCTACCGGGTTATTACGATTATTTGTACAAGTAGCTCTATTGAGTTTTAAATATACTAATAAAGTATTGTTAACTCTAGTACCTACCGGGTTATTAAGATTATTTGTACAAGTAGCTCTATTGAGTTTTAAATATACTAATAAAGTATTGTTAACTCTAGTACCTACCGGGTTATTAAGATTATTTGTACAAGTAGCTCTAATGAGTTTTAAATATACTAATAAAGTATGGTTAACTCTAGTACCTACCGGGTTATTAAGATTATTTGTACAAGTAGCTCTAATGAGTTTTAAATATACTAATAAAGTATTGTTAACTCTAGTACCTACGGGGTTATTACGATTATTTGTACAAGTAGCTCTATTGAGTTTTAAATATACTAATAAAGTATTGTTAACTCTAGTACCTACGGGGTTCTTACGATTATTTGTACAAGTAGCTCTATTGAGTTTTAAATATACTAATAAAGTATTGTTAACTCGAGTACCTACCGGGTTATTAAGATTATTTGTACAAGTAGCTCTATTGAGTTTTAAATATACTAATAAAGTATTGTTAACTCTAGTACCTACCGGGTTCTTACGATTATTTGTACAAGTAGCTCTATTGAGTTTTAAATATACTAATAAAGTATTGTTAACTCTAGTACCTACCGGATTATTACGATTATTTGTACAAGTAGCTCTATTGAGTTTTAAATATACTAATAAAGTATTGTTAACTCTAGTACCTACCGGGTTCTTACGATTATTTGTACAAGTAGCTCTATTGAGTTTTAAATATACTAATAAAGTATTGTTAACTCTAGTACCTACCGGGTTATTAAGATTATTTGTACAAGTAGCTCTATTGAGTTTTAAATATACTAATAAAGTATTGTTAACTCTAGTACCTACCGGGTTATTACGATTATTTGTACAAGTAGCTCTATTGAGTTTTTAATATACTAATAAAGTATTGTTAACTCGAGTACCTACCGGGTTATTAAGATTATTTGTACAAGTAGCTCTATTGAGTTTTAAATATACTAATAAAGTATTGTTAACTCTAGTACCTACGGGGTTCTTACAATTATTTGTACAAGTAGCTCTATTGAGTTTTAAATATACTAATAAAGTATTGTTAACTCTAGTACCTACGGGGTTCTTACGATTATTTGTACAAGTAGCTCTAATGAGTTTTAAATATACTAATAAAGTATTGTTAACTCTAGTACCTACCGGGTTATTAAGATTATTTGTACAAGTAGCTCTATTGAGTTTTAAATATACTAATAAAGTATTGTTAACTCTAGTACCTACGGGGTTCTTACGATTATTTGTACAAGCAGCTCTATTGAGATTTAAATATACTAATAAAGTATTGTTAACTCTAGTACCTACCGGGTTCTTACGATTATTTGTACAAGTAGCTCTATTGAGTTTTAAATATACTAATAAAGTATTGTTAATTCTAGTACCTACGGGGTTCTTACGATTATTTGTACAAGTAGCTCTATTGAGTTTTAAATATACTAATAAAGTATTGTTAACTCTAGTACCTACGGGGTTCTTACGATTATTTGTACAAGTAGCTCTATTGCGTTTTAAATATACTAATAAAGTATTGTTAACTCTAGTACCTACCGGGTTATTAGGATTATTTGTACAAGTAGCTCTATTGAGTTTTAAATATACTAATAAAGTATTGTTAACTCTAGTACCTACCGGGTTATTACGATTATTTGTACAAGTAGCTCTATTGAGTTTTAAATATACTAATAAAGTATTGTTAACTCTAGTACCTACCGGGTTCTTACGATTATTTGTACAAGTAGCTCTATTGAATTTTAAATATACTAATAAAGTATTGTTAACTCTAGTACCTACCGGGTTATTAAGATTATTTGTACAAGAAGCTCTATTGAGTTTTAAATATACTTATAAAGTATTGTTAACTCTAGTACCTACCGGGTTATTAAGATTATTTGTACAAGTAGCTCTATTGAGTTTTAAATATACTAATAAAGTATCGTTAACTCTAGTACCTACGGGGTTCTTACGATTATTTGTACAAGTAGCTCTATTGAGTTTTAAATATACTAATAAAGTATTGTTAACTCTAGTACCTACCGGGTTATTAAGATTATTTGTACAAGTAGCTCTAATGAGTTTTAAATATACTAATAAAGTATCGTTAACTCTAGTACCTACCGGGTTATTAAGATTATTTGTACAAGTAACTCTATTGATTTTTAAATATACTAATAAAGTATTGTTAACTCTAGTACCTACCGGGTTATTACGATTATTTGTACAAGTAGCTCTATTGAGTTTTAAATATACTAATAAAGTATCGTTAACTCTAGTACCTACCGGGATCTTACGATTATTTGTACAAGTAGCTCTATTGAGTTTTAAATATACTAATAAAGTATTGTTAACTCTAGTACCTACCGGGTTATTACGATCATTTGTACAAGTAGCTCTATTGAGTTTTAAATATACTAATAAAGTATTGTTAACTCTAGTACCTACCGGGTTATTAAGATTATTTGTACAAGTAGCTCTATTAAGTTTTAAATATACTAATAAAGTATTGTTAACTCGAGTACCTACCGGGTTATTACGATCATTTGTACAAGTAGCTCTATTGAGTTTTAAATATACTAATAAAGTATTGTTAACTCTAGTACCTACGGGGTTCTTACAATTATTTGTACAAGTAGCTCTATTGAGTTTTAAATATACTAATAAAGTATTGTTAACTCTAGTACCTACGGGGTTCTTACGATTATTTGTACAAGTAGCTCTAATGAGTTTTAAATATACTAATAAAGTATTGTTAACTCTAGTACCTACCGGGTTATTAAGATTATTTGTACAAGTAGCTCTATTGAGTTTTAAATATACTAATAAAGTATTGTTAACTCTAGTACCTACGGGGTTCTTACGATTATTTGTACAAGTAGCTCTATTGAGTTTTAAATATACTAATAAAGTATTGTTAACTCTAGTACCTACCGGGTTCTTACGATTATTTGTACAAGTAGCTCTAATGAGTTTTAAATATACTAATAAAGTATTGTTAACTCTAGTACCTACCGGGTTATTACGATTATTTGTACAAGTAGCTCTATTGAGTTTTAAATATACTAATAAAGTATTGTTAACTCTAGTACCTACCGGGTTATTAAGATTATTTGTACAAGTAGCTCTATTGAGTTTTAAATATACTAATAAAGTATTGTTAACTCTAGTACCTACGGGGTTCTTACGA
Source organism: Gonocerus acuteangulatus (assembly GCA_946811695.1). Classification (NCBI taxonomy): domain Eukaryota; kingdom Metazoa; phylum Arthropoda; class Insecta; order Hemiptera; family Coreidae; genus Gonocerus; species Gonocerus acuteangulatus. Next base: position 2,038,693 of record OX328126.1, read on the forward strand.
TTATTTGTACAAGTAGCTCTATTGAGTTTTAAATATACTAATAAAGTATTGTTAATTCTAGTACCTACGGGGTTCTTACGATTATTTGTACAAGTAGCTCTATTGAGTTTTAAATATACTAATAAAGTATTGTTAACTCTAGTACCTACGGGGTTCTTACGATTATTTGTACAAGTAGCTCTATTGCGTTTTAAATATACTAATAAAGTATTGTTAACTCTAGTACCTACCGGGTTATTAGGATTATTTGTACAAGTAGCTCTATTGAGTTTTAAATATACTAATAAAGTATTGTTAACTCTAGTACCTACCGGGTTATTACGATTATTTGTACAAGTAGCTCAATTGAGTTTTAAATATACTAATAAAGTATTGTTAACTCTAGTACCTACCGGGTTCTTACGATTATTTGTACAAGTAGCTCTATTGAATTTTAAATATACTAATAAAGTATTGTTAACTCTAGTACCTACCGGGTTATTAAGATTATTTGTACAAGAAGCTCTATTGAGTTTTAAATATACTTATAAAGTATTGTTAACTCTAGTACCTACCGGGTTATTAAGATTAATTGTACAAGTAGCTATATTGAGTTTTAAATATACTAATAAAGTATCGTTAACTCTAGTACCTACCGGGTTCTTACGATTATTTGTACAAGTAGCTCTATTGAGTTTTAAATATACTAATAAAGTATTGTTAACACTAGTACCTACCGGGTTATTACGATCATTTGTACAAGTAGCTCTATTGAGTTTTAAATATACTAATAAAGTATTGTTAACTCTAGTACCTACCGGGTTATTAAGATTATTTGTACAAGTAGCTCTATTAAGTTTTAAATATACTAATAAAGTATTGTTAACTCGAGTACCTACCGGGTTATTACGATCATTTGTACAAGTAGCTCTATTGAGTTTTAAATATACTAATAAAGTATTGTTAACTCTAGTACCTACCGGGTTATTAAGATTATTTGTACAAGTAGCTCTATTAAGTTTTAAATATACTAATAAAGTATTGTTAACTCGAGTACCTACCGGGTTATTACGATCATTTGTACAAGTAGCTCTATTGAGTTTTAAATATACTAATAAAGTATTGTTAACTCTAGTACCTACAGGGTTCTTACAATTATTTGTACAAGTAGCTCTATTGAGTTTTAAATATACTAATAAAGTATTGTTAACTCTAGTACCTACGGGGTTCTTACGATTATTTGTACAAGTAGCTCTAATGAGTTTTAAATATACTAATAAAGTATTGTTAACTCTAGTACCTACCGGGTTATTAAGATTATTTGTACAAGTAGCTCTATTGAGTTTTAAATATACTAATAAAGTATTGTTAACTCTAGTACCTACGGGGTTCTTACGATTATTTGTACAAGTAGCTCTATTGAGTTTTAAATATACTAATAAAGTATTGTTAACTCTAGTACCTACCGGGTTCTTACGATTATTTGTACAAGTAGCTCTATTGAGTTTTAAATATACTAATAAAGTATTGTTAACTCTAGTACCTACCGGGTTATTACGATTATTTGTACAAGTAGCTCTATTGAGTTTTAAATATACTAATAAAGTATTGTTAACTCTAGTACCTACCGGGTTATTAAGATTATTTGTACAAGTAGCTCTATTGAGTTTTAAATATACTAATAAAGTATTGTTAACTCTAGTACCTACGGGGTTCTTACGATTATTTGTACAAGTAGCTCTATTGAGTTTTAAATATACTAATAAAGTATTGTTAATTCTAGTACCTACGGGGTTCTTACGATTATTTGTACAAGTAGCTCTATTGAGTTTTAAATATACTAATAAAGTATTGTTAACTCTAGTACCTACGGGGTTCTTACGATTATTTGTACAAGTAGCTCTATTGCGTTTTAAATATACTAATAAAGTATTGTTAACTCTAGTACCTACCGGGTTATTAGGATTATTTGTACAAGTAGCTCTATTGAGTTTTAAATATACTAATAAAGTATTGTTAACTCTAGTACCTACCGGGTTATTACGATTATTTGTACAAGTAGCTCAATTGAGTTTTAAATATACTAATAAAGTATTGTTAACTCTAGTACCTACCGGGTTCTTACGATTATTTGTACAAGTAGCTCTATTGAATTTTAAATATACTAATAAAGTATTGTTAACTCTAGTACCTACCGGGTTATTAAGATTATTTGTACAAGAAGCTCTATTGAGTTTTAAATATACTTATAAAGTATTGTTAACTCTAGTACCTACCGGGTTATTAAGATTATTTGTACAAGTAGCTCTATTGAGTTTTAAATATACTAATAAAGTATCGTTAACTCTAGTACCTACCGGGTTCTTACGATTATTTGTTCAAGTAGCTCTATTGAGTTTTAAATATACTAATAAAGTATTGTTAACTCTAGTACCTACCGGGTTATTACGATCATTTGTACAAGTAGCTCTATTGAGTTTTAAATATACTAATAAAGTATTGTTAACTCTAGTACCTACCGGGTTATTAAGATTATTTGTACAAGTAGCTCTATTAAGTTTTAAATATACTAATAAAGTATTGTTAACTCGAGTACCTACCGGGTTATTACGATCATTTGTACAAGTAGCTCTATTGAGTTTTAAATATACTAATAAAGTATTGTTAACTCTAGTACCTACGGGGTTCTTACGATTATTTGTACAAGTAGCTCTATTGAGTTTTAAATATACTAATAAAGTATTGTTAACTCTAGTACCTACCGGGCTCTTACGATTATTTGTACAAGTAGCTCTATTGAGTTTTAAATATACTAATAAAGTATTGTTAACTCTAGTACCTACCGGGTTATTACGATTATTTGTACAAGTAGCTCTATTGAGTTTTAAATATACTAATAAAGTATTGTTAACTCTAGTACCTACCGGGTTATTACGATTATTTGTACAAGTAGCTCTATTGAGTTTTAAATATACTAATAAAGTTTTGTTAACTCTAGTACCTACGGGGTTATTACGATTATTTGTACAAGTAGCTCTATTGAGTTTTAAATATACTAATAAAGTATTGTTAACTCTAGTACATACCGGGTTATTACGATTATTTGTACAAGTAGCTCTATTGAGTTTTAAATATACTAATAAAGTATTGTTAACTCTATTACCTACGGGGTTCTTACGATTATTTGTACAAGTAGCTCTATTGAGTTTTAAATATACTAATAAAGTATTGTTAACTCTAGTACCTACCGGGTTATTACGATTATTTGTACAAGTAGCTCTATTGAGTTTTAAATATACTAATAAAGTATTGTTAACTCTTGTACCTACCGGGTTATGAAGATTATTTGTACAAGTAGCTCTATTGAGTTTTAAATATACTAATAAAGTATTGTTAACTCTAGTACCTACCGGGTTATTACGATTATTTGTACAAGTAGCTCTATTGAGTTTTAAATATACTAATAAAGTATTGTTAACTCTAGTACCTACCGGGTTATTACGATTATTTGTACAAGTAGCTCTATTGAGTTTTAAATATACTAATAAAGTATTGTTAACTCTAGTACCTACCGGGTTATTAAGATTATTTGTACAAGTAGCTCTATTGAGTTTTAAATATACTAATAAAGCATTGTTAACTCTAGTACCTACCGGGTTATTAAGATTATTTGTACAAGTAGCTCTAATGAGTTTTAAATATACTAATAAAGTATGGTTAACTCTAGTACCTACCGGGTTATTAAGATTATTTGTACAAGTAGCTCTAATGAGTTTTAAATATACTAATAAAGTATTGTTAACTCTAGTACCTACGGGGTTATTACGATTATTTGTACAAGTAGCTCTATTGAGTTTTAAATATACTAATAAAGTATTGTTAACTCTAGTACCTACGGGGTTCTTACGATTATTTGTACAAGTAGCTCTATTGAGTTTTAAATATACTAATAAAGTATTGTTAACTCGAGTACCTACCGGGTTATTAAGATTATTTGTACAAGTAGCTCTATTGAGTTTTAAATATACTAATAAAGTATTGTTAACTCTAGTACCTACGGGGTTCTTACAATTATTTGTACAAGTAGCTCTATTGAGTTTTAAATATACTAATAAAGTATTGTTAACTCTAGTACCTACGGGGTTCTTACGATTATTTGTACAAGTAGCTCTAATGAGTTTTAAATATACTAATAAAGTATTGTTAACTCTAGTACCTACCGGGTTATTAAGATTATTTGTACAAGTAGCTCTATTGAGTTTTAAATATACTAATAAAGTATTGTTAACTCTAGTACCTACGGGGTTCTTACGAATATTTGTACAAGTAGCTCTATTGAGATTTAAATATACTAATAAAGTATTGTTAACTCTAGTACCTACCGGGTTCTTACGATTATTTGTACAAGTAGCTCTATTGAGTTTTAAATATACTAATAAAGTATTGTTAACTCTAGTACCTACCGGGTTATTACGATTATTTGTACAAGTAGCTCTATTGAGTTTTAAATATACTAATAAAGTATTGTTAACTCTAGTACCTACCGGGTTATTACGATTATTTGTACAAGTAGCTCTATTGAGTTTTAAATATACTAATAAAGTATTGTTAACTCTAGTACCTACGGGGTTCTTACGATTATTTGTACAAGTAGCTCTATTGAGTTTTAAATATACTAATAAAGTATTGTTAACTCTAGTACCTACGGGGTTCTTACGATTATTTGTACAAGTAGCTCTATTGAGTTTTAAATATACTAATAAAGTATTGTTAACTCTAGTACCTACGGGGTTCTTACAATTATTTGTACAAGTAGCTCTATTGAGTTTTAAATATACTAATAAAGTATTGTTAACTCTAGTACCTACGGGGTTCTTACGATTATTTGTACAAGTAGCTCTAATGAGTTTTAAATATACTAATAAAGTATTGTTAACTCTAGTACCTACCGGGTTATTAAGATTATTTGTACAAGTAGCTCTATTGAGTTTTAAATATACTAATAAAGTATTGTTAACTCTAGTACCTACGGGGTTCTTACGATTATTTGTACAAGTAGCTCTATTGAGTTTTAAATATACTAATAAAGTATTGTTAATTCTAGTACCTACGGGGTTCTTACGATTATTTGTACAAGTAGCTCTATTGAGTTTTAAATATACTAATAAAGTATTGTTAACTCTAGTACCTACCGGATTATTACGATTATTTGTACAAGTAGCTCTATTGAGTTTTAAATATACTAATAAAGTATTGTTAACTCTAGTACCTACCGGGTTATTAAGATTATTTGTACAAGTAGCTCTATTGAGTTTTAAATATACTAATAAAGTATTGTTAACTCTAGTACCTACGGGGTTCTTACGAATATTTGTACAAGTAGCTCTATTGAGATTTAAATATACTAATAAAGTATTGTTAACTCTAGTACCTACCGGGTTCTTACGATTATTTGTACAAGTAGCTCTATTGAGTTTTAAATATACTAATAAAGTATTGTTAACTCTAGTACCTACCGGGTTATTACGATTATTTGTACAAGTAGCTCTATTGAGTTTTAAATATACTAATAAAGTATTGTTAACTCTAGTACCTACCGGGTTATTAAGATTATTTGTACAAGTAGCTCTATTGAGTTTTAAATATACTAATAAAGTATTGTTAACTCTAGTACCTACGGGGTTCTTACGATTATTTGTACAAGTAGCTCTATTGAGTTTTAAATATACTAATAAAGTATTGTTAATTCTAGTACCTACGGGGTTCTTACGATTATTTGTACAAGTAGCTCTATTGAGTTTTAAATATACTAATAAAGTATTGTTAACTCTAGTACCTACGGGGTTCTTACAATTATTTGTACAAGTAGCTCTATTGAGTTTTAAATATACTAATAAAGTATTGTTAACTCTAGTACCTACGGGGTTCTTACGATTATTTGTACAAGTAGCTCTAATGAGTTTTAAATATACTAATAAAGTATTGTTAACTCTAGTACCTACGGGGTTCTTACGATTATTTGTACAAGTAGCTCTAATGAGTTTTAAATATACTAATAAAGTATTGTTAACTCTAGTACCTACCGGGTTATTAAGATTATTTGTACAAGTAGCTCTATTGAGTTTTAAATATACTAATAAAGTATTGTTAACTCTAGTACCTACCGGATTATTACGATTATTTGTACAAGTAGCTCTATTGAGTTTTAAATATACTAATAAAGTATTGTTAACTCTAGTACCTACCGGATTATTACGATTATTTGTACAAGTAGCTCTATTGAGTTTTAAATATACTAATAAAGTATTGTTAACTCTAGTACCTACCGGGTTCTTACGATTATTTGTACAAGTAGGTCTATTGAGTTTTAAATATACTAATAAAGTATTGTTAACTCTAGTACCTACCGGGTTATTAAGATTATTTGTACAAGTAGCTCTATTGAGTTTTAAATATACTAATAAAGTATTGTTAACTCTAGTACCTACCGGGTTATTACGATTATTTGTACAAGTAGCTCTATTGAGTTTTTAATATACTAATAAAGTATTGTTAACTCGAGTACCTACCGGGTTATTAAGATTATTTGTACAAGTAGCTCTATTGAGTTTTAAATATACTAATAAAGTATTGTTAACTCTAGTACCTACGGGGTTCTTACAATTATTTGTACAAGTAGCTCTATTGAGTTTTAAATATACTAATAAAGTATTGTTAACTCTAGTACCTACGGGGTTCTTACGATTATTTGTACAAGTAGCTCTAATGAGTTTTAAATATACTAATAAAGTATTGTTAACTCTAGTACCTACCGGGTTATTAAGATTATTTGTACAAGTAGCTCTATTGAGTTTTAAATATACTAATAAAGTATTGTTAACTCTAGTACCTACGGGGTTCTTACGATTATTTGTACAAGCAGCTCTATTGAGATTTAAATATACTAATAAAGTATTGTTAACTCTAGTACCTACCGGGTTCTTACGATTATTTGTACAAGTAGCTCTATTGAGTTTCAAATATACTAATAAAGTATTGTTAATTCTAGTACCTACGGGGTTCTTACGATTATTTGTACAAGTAGCTCTATTGAGTTTTAAATATACTAATAAAGTATTGTTAACTCTAGTACCTACGGGGTTCTTACGATTATTTGTACAAGTAGCTCTATTGCGTTTTAAATATACTAATAAAGTATTGTTAACTCTAGTACCTACCGGGTTATTAGGATTATTTGTACAAGTAGCTCTATTGAGTTTTAAATATACTAATAAAGTATTGTTAACTCTAGTACCTACCGGGTTATTACGATTATTTGTACAAGTAGCTCTATTGAGTTTTAAATATACTAATAAAGTATTGTTAACTCTAGTACCTACCGGGTTCTTACGATTATTTGTACAAGTAGCTCTATTGAATTTTAAATATACTAATAAAGTATTGTTAACTCTAGTACCTACCGGGTTATTAAGATTATTTGTACAAGAAGCTCTATTGAGTTTTAAATATACTTATAAAGTATTGTTAACTCTAGTACCTACCGGGTTATTAAGATTATTTGTACAAGTAGCTCTATTGAGTTTTAAATATACTAATAAAGTATCGTTAACTCTAGTACCTACGGGGTTCTTACGATTATTTGTACAAGTAGCTCTATTGAGTTTTAAATATACTAATAAAGTATTGTTAACTCTAGTACCTACCGGGTTATTAAGATTATTTGTACAAGTAGCTCTAATGAGTTTTAAATATACTAATAAAGTATCGTTAACTCTAGTACCTACCGGGTTATTAAGATTATTTGTACAAGTAACTCTATTGATTTTTAAATATACTAATAAAGTATTGTTAACTCTAGTACCTACCGGGTTATTACGATTATTTGTACAAGTAGCTCTATTGAGTTTTAAATATACTAATAAAGTATCGTTAACTCTAGTACCTACCGGGATCTTACGATTATTTGTACAAGTAGCTCTATTGAGTTTTAAATATACTAATAAAGTATTGTTAACTCTAGTACCTACCGGGTTATTACGATCATTTGTACAAGTAGCTCTATTGAGTTTTAAATATACTAATAAAGTATTGTTAACTCTAGTACCTACCGGGTTATTAAGATTATTTGTACAAGTAGCTCTATTAAGTTTTAAATATACTAATAAAGTATTGTTAACTCGAGTACCTACCGGGTTATTACGATCATTTGTACAAGTAGCTCTATTGAGTTTTAAATATACTAATAAAGTATTGTTAACTCTAGTACCTACGGGGTTCTTACAATTATTTGTACAAGTAGCTCTATTGAGTTTTAAATATACTAATAAAGTATTGTTAACTCTAGTACCTACGGGGTTCTTACGATTATTTGTACAAGTAGCTCTAATGAGTTTTAAATATACTAATAAAGTATTGTTAACTCTAGTACCTACCGGGTTATTAAGATTATTTGTACAAGTAGCTCTATTGAGTTTTAAATATACTAATAAAGTATTGTTAACTCTAGTACCTACGGGGTTCTTACGATTATTTGTACAAGTAGCTCTATTGAGTTTTAAATATACTAATAAAGTATTGTTAACTCTAGTACCTACCGGGTTCTTACGATTATTTGTACAAGTAGCTCTAATGAGTTTTAAATATACTAATAAAGTATTGTTAACTCTAGTACCTACCGGGTTATTACGATTATTTGTACAAGTAGCTCTATTGAGTTTTAAATATACTAATAAAGTATTGTTAACTCTAGTACCTACCGGGTTATTAAGATTATTTGTACAAGTAGCTCTATTGAGTTTTAAATATACTAATAAAGTATTGTTAACTCTAGTACCTACGGGGTTCTTACGATTATTTGTACAAGTAGCTCTATTGAGTTTTAAATATACTAATAAAGTATTGTTAATTCTAGTACCTACGGGGTTCTTACGATTATTTGTACAAGTAGCTCTATTGAGTTTTAAATATACTAATAAAGTATTGTTAACTCTAGTACCTACGGGGTTCTTACGATTATTTGTACAAGTAGCTCTATTGCGTTTTAAATATACTAATAAAGTATTGTTAACTCTAGTACCTACCGGGTTATTAGGATTATTTGTACATGTAGCTCTATTGAGTTTTAAATATACTAATAAAGTATTGTTAACTCTAGTACCTACCGGGTTATTACGATTATTTGTACAAGTAGCTCAATTGAGTTTTAAATATACTAATAAAGTATTGTTAACTCTAGTACCTACCGGGTTCTTACGATTATTTGTACAAGTAGCTCTATTGAATTTTAAATATACTAATAAAGTATTGTTAACTCTAGTACCTACCGGGTTATTAAGATTATTTGTACAAGAAGCTCTATTGAGTTTTAAATATACTTATAAAGTATTGTTAACTCTAGTACCTACCGGGTTATTAAGATTAATTGTACAAGTAGCTATATTGAGTTTTAAATATACTAATAAAGTATCGTTAACTCTAGTACCTACCGGGTTCTTACGATTATTTGTACAAGTAGCTCTATTGAGTTTTAAATATACTAATAAAGTATTGTTAACACTAGTACCTACCGGGTTATTACGATCATTTGTACAAGTAGCTCTATTGAGTTTTAAATATACTAATAAAGTATTGTTAACTCTAGTACCTACCGGGTTATTAAGATTATTTGTACAAGTAGCTCTATTAAGTTTTAAATATACTAATAAAGTATTGTTAACTCGAGTACCTACCGGGTTATTACGATCATTTGTACAAGTAGCTCTATTGAGTTTTAAATATACTAATAAAGTATTATTAACTCTAGTACCTACCGGGTTATTAAGATTATTTGTACAAGTAGCTCTATTAAGTTTTAAATATACTAATAAAGTATTGTTAACTCGAGTACCTACCGGGTTATTACGATCATTTGTACAAGTAGCTCTATTGAGTTTTAAATATACTAATAAAGTATTGTTAACTCTAGTACCTACAGGGTTCTTACAATTATTTGTACAAGTAGCTCTATTGAGTTTTAAATATACTAATAAAGTATTGTTAACTCTAGTACCTACGGGGTTCTTACGATTATTTGTACAAGTAGCTCTAATGAGTTTTAAATATACTAATAAAGTATTGTTAACTCTAGTACCTACCGGGTTATTAAGATTATTTGTACAAGTAGCTCTATTGAGTTTTAAATATACTAATAAAGTATTGTTAACTCTAGTACCTACGGGGTTCTTACGATTATTTGTACAAGTAGCTCTATTGAGTTTTAAATATACTAATAAAGTATTGTTAACTCTAGTACCTACCGGGTTCTTACGATTATTTGTACAAGTAGCTCTATTGAGTTTTAAATATACTAATAAAGTATTGTTAACTCTAGTACCTACCGGGTTATTACGATTATTTGTACAAGTAGCTCTATTGAGTTTTAAATATACTAATAAAGTATTGTTAACTCTAGTACCTACCGGGTTATTAAGATTATTTGTACAAGTAGCTCTATTGAGTTTTAAATATACTAATAAAGTATTGTTAACTCTAGTACCTACGGGGTTCTTACGATTATTTGTACAAGTAGCTCTATTGAGTTTTAAATATACTAATAAAGTATTGTTAATTCTAGTACCTACGGGGTTCTTACGATTATTTGTACAAGTAGCTCTATTGAGTTTTAAATATACTAATAAAGTATTGTTAACTCTAGTACCTACGGGGTTCTTACGATTATTTGTACAAGTAGCTCTATTGCGTTTTAAATATACTAATAAAGTATTGTTAACTCTAGTACCTACCGGGTTATTAGGATTATTTGTACAAGTAGCTCTATTGAGTTTTAAATATACTAATAAAGTATTGTTAACTCTAGTACCTACCGGGTTATTACGATTATTTGTACAAGTAGCTCAATTGAGTTTTAAATATACTAATAAAGTATTGTTAACTCTAGTACCTACCGGGTTCTTACGATTATTTGTACAAGTAGCTCTATTGAATTTTAAATATACTAATAAAGTATTGTTAACTCTAGTACCTACCGGGTTATTAAGATTATTTGTACAAGAAGCTCTATTGAGTTTTAAATATACTTATAAAGTATTGTTAACTCTAGTACCTACCGGGTTATTAAGATTATTTGTACAAGTAGCTCTATTGAGTTTTAAATATACTAATAAAGTATCGTTAACTCTAGTACCTACGGGGTTCTTACGATTATTTGTACAAGTAGCTCTAATGAGTTTTAAATATACTAATAAAGTATCGTTAACTCTAGTACCTACCGGGTTATTAAGATTATTTGTACAAGTAACTCTATTGAGTTTTAAATATACTAATAAATTATTGTTAACTCTAGTACCTACCGGGTTATTACGATTATTTGTACAAGTAGCTCTATTGAGTTTTAAATATACTAATAAAGTATCGTTAACTCTAGTACCTACCGGGTTCTTACGATTATTTGTACAAGTAGCTCTATTGAGTTTTAAATATACTAATAAAGTATTGTTAACTCTAGTACCTACCGGGTTATTACGATCATTTGTACAAGTAGCTCTATTGAGTTTTAAATATACTAATAAAGTATTGTTAACTCTAGTACCTACCGGGTTATTAAGATTATTTGTACAAGTAGCTCTATTAAGTTTTAAATATACTAATAAAGTATTGTTAACTCGAGTACCTACCGGGTTATTACGATCATTTGTACAAGTAGCTCTATTGAGTTTTAAATATACTAATAAAGTATTGTTAACTCTAGTACCTACGGGGTTCTTACGATTATTTGTACAAGTAGCTCTATTGAGTTTTAAATATACTAATAAAGTATTGTTAACTCTAGTACCTACCGGGCTCTTACGATTATTTGTACAAGTAGCTCTATTGAGTTTTAAATATACTAATAAAGTATTGTTAACTCTAGTACCTACCGGGTTATTACGATTATTTGTACAAGTAGCTCTATTGAGTTTTAAATATACTAATAAAGTATTGTTAACTCTAGTACCTACCGGGTTATTACGATTATTTGTACAAGTAGCTCTATTGAGTTTTAAATATACTAATAAAGTATTGTTAACTCTAGTACCTACCGGGTTATTACGATTATTTGTACAAGTAGCTCTATTGAGTTTTTAATATACTAATAAAGTATTGTTAACTCGAGTACCTACCGGGTTATTAAGATTATTTGTACAAGTAGCTCTATTGAGTTTTAAATATACTAATAAAGTATTGTTAACTCTAGTACCTACGGGGTTCTTACAATTATTTGTACAAGTAGCTCTATTGAGTTTTAAATATACTAATAAAGTATTGGTAACTCTAGTACCTACGGGGTTCTTACGATTATTTGTACAAGTAGCTCTAATGAGTTTTAAATATACTAATAAAGTATTGTTAACTCTAGTACCTACCGGGTTATTAAGATTATTTGTACAAGTAGCTCTATTGAGTTTTAAATATACTAATAAAGTATTGTTAACTCTAGTACCTACGGGGTTCTTACGATTATTTGTACAAGCAGCTCTATTGAGATTTAAATATACTAATAAAGTATTGTTAACTCTAGTACCTACCGGGTTCTTACGATTATTTGTACAAGTAGCTCTATTGAGTTTTAAATATACTAATAAAGTATTGTTAATTCTAGTACCTACGGGGTTCTTACGATTATTTGTACAAGTAGCTCTATTGAGTTTTAAATATACTAATAAAGTATTGTTAACTCTAGTACCTACGGGGTTCTTACGATTATTTGTACAAGTAGCTCTATTGCGTTTTAAATATACTAATAAAGTATTGTTAACTCTAGTACCTACCGGGTTATTAGGATTATTTGTACAAGTAGCTCTATTGAGTTTTAAATATACTAATAAAGTATTGTTAACTCTAGTACCTACCGGGTTATTACGATTATTTGTACAAGTAGCTCTATTGAGTTTTAAATATACTAATAAAGTATTGTTAACTCTAGTACCTACCGGGTTCTTACGATTATTTGTACAAGTAGCTCTATTGAATTTTAAATATACTAATAAAGTATTGTTAACTCTAGTACCTACCGGGTTATTAAGATTATTTGTACAAGAAGCTCTATTGAGTTTTAAATATACTTATAAAGTATTGTTAACTCTAGTACCTACCGGGTTATTAAGATTATTTGTACAAGTAGCTCTATTGAGTTTTAAATATACTAATAAAGTATCGTTAACTCTAGTACCTACGGGGTTCTTACGATTATTTGTACAAGTAGCTCTATTGAGTTTTAAATATACTAATAAAGTATTGTTAACTCTAGTACCTACCGGGTTATTAAGATTATTTGTACAAGTAGCTCTAATGAGTTTTAAATATACTAATAAAGTATCGTTAACTCTAGTACCTACCGGGTTATTAAGATTATTTGTACAAGTAACTCTATTGATTTTTAAATATACTAATAAAGTATTGTTAACTCTAGTACCTACCGGGTTATTACGATTATTTGTACAAGTAGCTCTATTGAGTTTTAAATATACTAATAAAGTATCGTTAACTCTAGTACCTACCGGGATCTTACGATTATTTGTACAAGTAGCTCTATTGAGTTTTAAATATACTAATAAAGTATTGTTAACTCTAGTACCTACCGGGTTATTACGATCATTTGTACAAGTAGCTCTATTGAGTTTTAAATATACTAATAAAGTATTGTTAACTCTAGTACCTACCGGGTTATTAAGATTATTTGTACAAGTAGCTCTATTAAGTTTTAAATATACTAATAAAGTATTGTTAACTCGAGTACCTACCGGGTTATTACGATCATTTGTACAAGTAGCTCTATTGAGTTTTAAATATACTAATAAAGTATTGTTAACTCTAGTACCTACGGGGTTCTTACAATTATTTGTACAAGTAGCTCTATTGAGTTTTAAATATACTAATAAAGTATTGTTAACTCTAGTACCTACGGGGTTCTTACGATTATTTGTACAAGTAGCTCTAATGAGTTTTAAATATACTAATAAAGTATTGTTAACTCTAGTACCTACCGGGTTATTAAGATTATTTGTACAAGTAGCTCTATTGAGTTTTAAATATACTAATAAAGTATTGTTAACTCTAGTACCTACGGGGTTCTTACGATTATTTGTACAAGTAGCTCTATTGAGTTTTAAATATACTAATAAAGTATTGTTAACTCTAGTACCTACCGGGTTCTTACGATTATTTGTACAAGTAGCTCTAATGAGTTTTAAATATACTAATAAAGTATTGTTAACTCTAGTACCTACCGGGTTATTACGATTATTTGTACAAGTAGCTCTATTGAGTTTTAAATATACTAATAAAGTATTGTTAACTCTAGTACCTACCGGGTTATTAAGATTATTTGTACAAGTAGCTCTATTGAGTTTTAAATATACTAATAAAGTATTGTTAACTCTAGTACCTACGGGGTTCTTACGATTATTTGTACAAGTAGCTCTATTGAGTTTTAAATATACTAATAAAGTATTGTTAATTCTAGTACCTACGGGGTTCTTACGATTATTTGTACAAGTAGCTCTATTGAGTTTTAAATATACTAATAAAGTATTGTTAACTCTAGTACCTACGGGGTTCTTACGATTATTTGTACAAGTAGCTCTATTGCGTTTTAAATATACTAATAAAGTATTGTTAACTCTAGTACCTACCGGGTTATTAGGATTATTTGTACAAGTAGCTCTATTGAGTTTTAAATATACTAATAAAGTATTGTTAACTCTAGTACCTACCGGGTTCTTACGATTATTTGTACAAGTAGCTCTATTGAATTTTAAATATACTAATAAAGTATTGTTAACTCTAGTACCTACCGGGTTATTAAGATTATTTGTACAAGAAGCTCTATTGAGTTTTAAATATACTTATAAAGTATTGTTAACTCTAGTACCTACCGGGTTATTAAGATTAATTGTACAAGTAGCTATATTGAGTTTTAAATATACTAATAAAGTATCGTTAACTCTAGTACCTACCGGGTTCTTACGATTATTTGTACAAGTAGCTCTATTGAGTTTTAAATATACTAATAAAGTATTGTTAACACTAGTACCTACCGGGTTATTACGATCATTTGTACAAGTAGCTCTATTGAGTTTTAAATATACTAATAAAGTATTGTTAACTCTAGTACCTACCGGGTTATTAAGATTATTTGTACAAGTAGCTCTATTAAGTTTTAAATATACTAATAAAGTATTGTTAACTCGAGTACCTACCGGGTTATTACGATCATTTGTACAAGTAGCTCTATTGAGTTTTAAATATACTAATAAAGTATTGTTAACTCTAGTACCTACCGGGTTATTAAGATTATTTGTACAAGTAGCTCTATTAAGTTTTAAATATACTAATAAAGTATTGTTAACTCGAGTACCTACCGGGTTATTACGATCATTTGTACAAGTAGCTCTATTGAGTTTTAAATATACTAATAAAGTATTGTTAACTCTAGTACCTACAGGGTTCTTACAATTATTTGTACAAGTAGCTCTATTGAGTTTTAAATATACTAATAAAGTATTGTTAACTCTAGTACCTACGGGGTTCTTACGATTATTTGTACAAGTAGCTCTAATGAGTTTTAAATATACTAATAAAGTATTGTTAACTCTAGTACCTACCGGGTTATTAAGATTATTTGTACAAGTAGCTCTATTGAGTTTTAAATATACTAATAAAGTATTGTTAACTCTAGTACCTACGGGGTTCTTACGATTATTTGTACAAGTAGCTCTATTGAGTTTTAAATATACTAATAAAGTATTGTTAACTCTAGTACCTACCGGGTTCTTACGATTATTTGTACAAGTAGCTCTATTGAGTTTTAAATATACTAATAAAGTATTGTTAACTCTAGTACCTACCGGGTTATTACGATTATTTGTACAAGTAGCTCTATTGAGTTTTAAATATACTAATAAAGTATTGTTAACTCTAGTACCTACCGGGTTATTAAGATTATTTTTACAAGTAGCTCTATTGAGTTTTAAATATACTAATAAAGTATTGTTAACTCTAGTACCTACGGGGTTCTTACGATTATTTGTACAAGTAGCTCTATTGAGTTTTAAATATACTAATAAAGTATTGTTAATTCTAGTACCTACGGGGTTCTTACGATTATTTGTACAAGTAGCTCTATTGAGTTTTAAATATACTAATAAAGTATTGTTAACTCTAGTACCTACGGGGTTCTTACGATTATTTGTACAAGTAGCTCTATTGCGTTTTAAATATACTAATAAAGTATTGTTAACTCTAGTACCTACCGGGTTATTAGGATTATTTGTACAAGTAGCTCTATTGAGTTTTAAATATACTAATAAAGTATTGTTAACTCTAGTACCTACCGGGTTATTACGATTATTTGTACAAGTAGCTCAATTGAGTTTTAAATATACTAATAAAGTATTGTTAACTCTAGTACCTACCGGGTTCTTACGATTATTTGTACAAGTAGCTCTATTGAATTTTAAATATACTAATAAAGTATTGTTAACTCTAGTACCTACCGGGTTATTAAGATTATTTGTACAAGAAGCTCTATTGAGTTTTAAATATACTTATAAAGTATTGTTAACTCTAGTACCTACCGGGTTATTAAGATTATTTGTACAAGTAGCTCTATTGAGTTTTAAATATACTAATAAAGTATCGTTAACTCTAGTACCTACGGGGTTCTTACGATTATTTGTACAAGTAGCTCTAATGAGTTTTAAATATACTAATAAAGTATCGTTAACTCTAGTACCTACCGGGTTATTAAGATTATTTGTACAAGTAACTCTATTGAGTTTTAAATATACTAATAAATTATTGTTAACTCTAGTACCTACCGGGTTATTACGATTATTTGTACAAGTAGCTCTATTGAGTTTTAAATATACTAATAAAGTATCGTTAACTCTAGTACCTACCGGGTTCTTACGATTATTTGTACAAGTAGCTCTATTGAGTTTTAAATATACTAATAAAGTATTGTTAACTCTAGTACCTACCGGGTTATTACGATCATTTGTACAAGTAGCTCTATTGAGTTTTAAATATACTAATAAAGTATTGTTAACTCTAGTACCTACCGGGTTATTAAGATTATTTGTACAAGTAGCTCTATTAAGTTTTAAATATACTAATAAAGTATTGTTAACTCGAGTACCTACCGGGTTATTACGATCATTTGTACAAGTAGCTCTATTGAGTTTTAAATATACTAATAAAGTATTGTTAACTCTAGTACCTACGGGGTTCTTACGATTATTTGTACAAGTAGCTCTATTGAGTTTTAAATATACTAATAAAGTATTGTTAACTCTAGTACCTACCGGGCTCTTACGATTATTTGTACAAGTAGCTCTATTGAGTTTTAAATATACTAATAAAGTATTGTTAACTCTAGTACCTACCGGGTTATTACGATTATTTGTACAAGTAGCTCTATTGAGTTTTAAATATACTAATAAAGTATTGTTAACTCTAGTACCTACCGGGTTATTACGATTATTTGTACAAGTAGCTCTATTGAGTTTTAAATATACTAATAAAGTATTGTTAACTCTAGTACCTACGGGGTTATTACGATTATTTGTACAAGTAGCTCTATTGAGTTTTAAATATACTAATAAAGTATTGTTAACTCTAGTACATACCGGGTTATTACGATTATTTGGACAAGTAGCTCTATTGAGTTTTAAATATACTAATAAAGTATTGTTAACTCTAGTACCTACGGGGTTCTTACGATTATTTGTACAAGTAGCTCTATTGAGTTTTAAATATACTAATAAAGTATTGTTAACTCTAGTAACTACCGGGTTATTACGATTATTTGTACAAGTAGCTCTATTGAGTTTTAAATATACTAATAAAGTATTGTTAACTCTAGTACCTACCGGGTTATGAAGATTATTTGTACAAGTAGCTCTATTGAGTTTTAAATATACTAATAAAGTATTGTTAACTCTAGTACCTACCGGGTTATTACGATTATTTGTACAAGTAGCTCTATTGAGTTTTAAATATACTAATAAAGTATTGTTAACTCTAGTACCTACCGGGTTATTACGATTATTTGTACAAGTAGCTCTATTGAGTTTTAAATATACTAATAAAGTATTGTTAACTCTAGTACCTACGGGGTTCTTACGATTATTTGTACAAGTAGCTCTATTGAGTTTTAAATATACTAATAAAGTATTGTTAACTCTAGTACCTACGGGGTTCTTACGATTATTTGTAAAAGTAGCTCTATTGAGTTTTAAATATACTAATAAAGTATTGTTAACTCTAGTACCTACCGGGCTCTTACGATTATTTGTACAAGTAGCTCTATTGAGTTTTAAATATACTAATAAAGTATTGTTAACTCTAGTACCTACCGGGTTATTACGATTATTTGTACAAGTAGCTCTATTGAGTTTTAAATATACTAATAAAGTATTGTTGACTCTAGTACCTACCGGGTTATTACGATTATTTGTACAAGTAGCTCTATTGAGTTTTAAATATACTAATAAAGTATTGCTAACTCTAGTACCTACGGGGTTCTTACGATTATTTGTACAAGTAGCTCTAATGAGTTTTAAATATACTAACAAAGTATTGTTAACTCTAGTACCTACCGGGTTCTTACGATTATTTGTACAAGTAGCTCTAATGAGTTTTAAATATACTAATAAAGTATTGTTAACTCTAGTACCTACCGGGTTATTACGATTATTTGTACAAGTAGCTCTATTGAGTTTTAAATATACTAATAAAGTATTGTTAACTCTAGTACCTACCGGGTTATTAAGATTATTTGTACAAGTAGCTCTATTGAGTTTTAAATATACTAATAAAGTATTGTTAACTCTAGTACCTACGGGGTTCTTACGATTATTTGTACAAGTAGCTCTATTGAGTTTTAAATATACTAATAAAGTATTGTTAATTCTAGTACCTACGGGGTTCTTACGATTATTTGTACAAGTAGCTCTATTGAGTTTTAAATATACTAATAAAGTATTGTTAACTCTAGTACCTACGGGGTTCTTACGATTATTTGTACAAGTAGCTCTATTGCGTTTTAAATATACTAATAAAGTATTGTTAACTCTAGTACCTACCGGGTTATTAGGATTATTTGTACAAGTAGCTCTATTGATTTTTAAATATACTAATAAAGTATTGTTAACTCTAGTACCTACCGGGTTATTACGATTATTTGTACAAGTAGCTCAATTGAGTTTTAAATATACTAATAAAGTATTGTTAACTCTAGTACCTACCGGGTTCTTACGATTATTTGTACAAGTAGCTCTATTGAATTTTAAATATACTAATAAAGTATTGTTAACTCTAGTACCTACCGGGTTATTAAGATTATTTGTACAAGAAGCTCTATTGAGTTTTAAATATACTTATAAAGTATTGTTAACTCTAGTACCTACCGGGTTATTAAGATTAATTGTACAAGTAGCTATATTGAGTTTTAAATATACTAATAAAGTATCGTTAACTCTAGTACCTACCGGGTTCTTACGATTATTTGTACAAGTAGCTCTATTGAGTTTTAAATATACTAATAAAGTATTGTTAACACTAGTACCTACCGGGTTATTACGATCATTTGTACAAGTAGCTCTATTGAGTTTTAAATATACTAATAAAGTATTGTTAACTCTAGTACCTACCGGGTTATTAAGATTATTTGTACAAGTAGCTCTATTAAGTTTTAAAAAAACTAATAAAGTATTGTTAACTCGAGTACCTACCGGGTTATTACGATCATTTGTACAAGTAGCTCTATTGAGTTTTAAATATACTAATAAAGTATTGTTAACTCTAGTACCTACCGGGTTATTAAGATTATTTGTACAAGTAGCTCTATTAAGTTTTAAATATACTAATAAAGTATTGTTAACTCGAGTACCTACCGGGTTATTACGATCATTTGTACAAGTAGCTCTATTGAGTTTTAAATATACTAATAAAGTATTGTTAACTCTAGTACCTACAGGGTTCTTACAATTATTTGTACAAGTAGCTCTATTGAGTTTTAAATATACTAATAAAGTATTGTTAACTCTAGTACCTACGGGGTTCTTACGATTATTTGTACAAGTAGCTCTAATGAGTTTTAAATATACTAATAAAGTATTGTTAACTCTAGTACCTACCGGGTTATTAAGATTATTTGTACAAGTAGCTCTATTGAGTTTTAAATATACTAATAAAGTATTGTTAACTCTAGTACCTACGGGGTTCTTACGATTATTTGTACAAGTAGCTCTATTGAGTTTTAAATATACTAATAAAGTATTGTTAACTCTAGTACCTACCGGGTTCTTACGATTATTTGTACAAGTAGCTCTATTGAGTTTTAAATATACTAATAAAGTATTGTTAACTCTAGTACCTACCGGGTTATTACGATTATTTGTACAAGTAGCTCTATTGAGTTTTAAATATACTAATAAAGTATTGTTAACTCTAGTACCTACCGGGTTATTAAGATTATTTGTACAAGTAGCTCTATTGAGTTTTAAATATACTAATAAAGTATTGTTAACTCTAGTACCTACGGGGTTCTTACGATTATTTGTACAAGTAGCTCTATTGAGTTTTAAATATACTAATAAAGTATTGTTAATTCTAGTACCTACGGGGTTCTTACGATTATTTGTACAAGTAGCTCTATTGAGTTTTAAATATACTAATAAAGTATTGTTAACTCTAGTACCTACGGGGTTCTTACGATTATTTGTACAAGTAGCTCTATTGCGTTTTAAATATACTAATAAAGTATTGTTAACTCTAGTACCTACCGGGTTATTAGGATTATTTGTACAAGTAGCTCTATTGAGTTTTAAATATACTAATAAAGTATTGTTAACTCTAGTACCTACCGGGTTATTACGATTATTTGTACAAGTAGCTCAATTGAGTTTTAAATATACTAATAAAGTATTGTTAACTCTAGTACCTACCGGGTTCTTACGATTATTTGTACAAGTAGCTCTATTGAATTTTAAATATACTAATAAAGTATTGTTAACTCTAGTACCTACCGGGTTATTAAGATTATTTGTACAAGAAGCTCTATTGAGTTTTAAATATACTTATAAAGTATTGTTAACTCTAGTACCTACCGGGTTATTAAGATTATTTGTACAAGTAGCTCTATTGAGTTTTAAATATACTAATAAAGTATCGTTAACTCTAGTACCTACGGGGTTCTTACGATTATTTGTACAAGTAGCTCTAATGAGTTTTAAATATACTAATAAAGTATCGTTAACTCTAGTACCTACCGGGTTATTAAGATTATTTGTACAAGTAACTCTATTGAGTTTTAAATATACTAATAAATTATTGTTAACTCTAGTACCTACCGGGTTATTACGATTATTTGTACAAGTAGCTCTATTGAGTTTTAAATATACTAATAAAGTATCGTTAACTCTAGTACCTACCGGGTTCTTACGATTATTTGTACAAGTAGCTCTATTGAGTTTTAAATATACTAATAAAGTATTGTTAACTCTAGTACCTACCGGGTTATTACGATCATTTGTACAAGTAGCTCTATTGAGTTTTAAATATACTAATAAAGTATTGTTAACTCTAGTACCTACCGGGTTATTAAGATTATTTGTACAAGTAGCTCTATTAAGTTTTAAATATACTAATAAAGTATTGTTAACTCGAGTACCTACCGGGTTATTACGATCATTTGTACAAGTAGCTCTATTGAGTTTTAAATATACTAATAAAGTATTGTTAACTCTAGTACCTACGGGGTTCTTACGATTATTTGTACAAGTAGCTCTATTGAGTTTTAAATATACTAATAAAGTATTGTTAACTCTAGTACCTACCGGGCTCTTACGATTATTTGTACAAGTAGCTCTATTGAGTTTTAAATATACTAATAAAGTATTGTTAACTCTAGTACCTACCGGGTTATTACGATTATTTGTACAAGTAGCTCTATTGAGTTTTAAATATACTAATAAAGTATTGTTAACTCTAGTACCTACCGGGTTATTACGATTATTTGTACAAGTAGCTCTATTGAGTTTTAAATATACTAATAAAGTATTGTTAACTCTAGTACCTACGGGGTTATTACGATTATTTGTACAAGTAGCTCTATTGAGTTTTAAATATACTAATAAAGTATTGTTAACTCTAGTACATACCGGGTTATTACGATTATTTGGACAAGTAGCTCTATTGAGTTTTAAATATACTAATAAAGTATTGTTAACTCTAGTACCTACGGGGTTCTTACGATTATTTGTACAAGTAGCTCTATTGAGTTTTAAATATACTAATAAAGTATTGTTAACTCTAGTAACTACCGGGTTATTACGATTATTTGTACAAGTAGCTCTATTGAGTTTTAAATATACTAATAAAGTATTGTTAACTCTAGTACCTACCGGGTTATGAAGATTATTTGTACAAGTAGCTCTATTGAGTTTTAAATATACTAATAAAGTATTGTTAACTCTAGTACCTACCGGGTTATTACGATTATTTGTACAAGTAGCTCTATTGAGTTTTAAATATACTAATAAAGTATTGTTAACTCTAGTACCTACCGGGTTATTACGATTATTTGTACAAGTAGCTCTATTGAGTTTTAAATATACTAATAAAGTATTGTTAACTCTAGTACCTACGGGGTTCTTACGATTATTTGTACAAGTAGCTCTATTGAGTTTTAAATATACTAATAAAGTATTGTTAACTCTAGTACCTACGGGGTTCTTACGATTATTTGTAAAAGTAGCTCTATTGAGTTTTAAATATACTAATAAAGTATTGTTAACTCTAGTACCTACTGGGCTCTTACGATTATTTGTACAAGTAGCTCTATTGAGTTTTAAATATACTAATAAAGTATTGTTAACTCTAGTACCTACCGGGTTATTACGATTATTTGTACAAGTAGCTCTATTGAGTTTTAAATATACTAATAAAGTATTGTTGACTCTAGTACCTACCGGGTTATTACGATTATTTGTACAAGTAGCTCTATTGAGTTTTAAATATACTAATAAAGTATTGCTAACTCTAGTACCTACGGGGTTCTTACGATTATTTGTACAAGTAGCTCTAATGAGTTTTAAATATACTAACAAAGTATTGTTAACTCTAGTACCTACCGGGTTATTACGATTATTTGTACAAGTAGCTCTATTGAGTTTTAAATATACTAATAAAGTATTGTTAACTCTAGTACCTACCGGGTTATTACGATTATTTGTACAAGTAGCTCTATTGAGTTTTAAATATACTAATAAAGTATTGTTAACTCTAGTACCTACCGGGTTATTACGATTATTTGTACAAGTAGCTCTATTGAGTTTTAAATATACTAATAAAGTATTGTTAACTCTAGTACCTACGGGGTTCTTACGATTATTTGTACAAGTAGCTCTAATGAGTTTTAAATATTCTAATAAAGTATTGTTAACTCTAGTACCTACCGGGTTATTAAGATTATTTGTACAAGTAACTCTATTGAGTTTTAAATATACTAATAAAGTATTGTTAACTCTAGTACCTACCGGATTATTACGATTATTTGTACAAGTAGCTCTAATGAGTTTTAAATATACTAATAAAGTATTGTTAACTCTAGTACCTACCGGGTTATTAAGATTATTTGTACAAGTAACTCTATTGAGTTTTAAATATACTAATAAAGTATTGTTAACTCTAGTACCTACGGGGTTCTTACGATTATTTGTACAAGTAACTCTATTGAGCTTTAAATATACTAATAAAGTATTGTTAACTCTAGTACCTACCGGGTTATTACGATTATTTGTACAAGTAGCTCTATTGAGTTTTAAATATACTAATAAAGTATTGTTAACTCTAGTACCTACCGGGTTCTTACGATTATTTGTATAAGTAGCTCTATTGAGTTTTAAATATACTAATAAAGTATTGTTAACTCTAGTACCTACGGGGTTCTTACGATTATTTGTACAAGTAGCTCTAATGAGTTTTAAATATACTAATAAAGTATTGTTAACTCTAGTACCTACCGGGTTATTAAGATTATTTGTACAAGTAACTCTATTGAGTTTTAAATATACTAATAAAGTATTGTTAACTCTAGTACCTACCGGATTATTACGATTATTTGTACAAGTAGCTCTAATGAGTTTTAAATATACTAATAAAGTATTGTTAACTCTAGTACCTACCGGGTTATTAAGATTATTTGTACAAGTAACTCTATTGAGTTTTAAATATACTAATAAAGTATTGTTAACTCTAGTACCTACCGGGTTATTACGATTATTTGTACAAGTAGCTCTATTGAGTTTTAAATATACTAATAAAGTATTGTTAACTCTAGTACCTACCGGGTTATGAAGATTATTTGTACAAGTAGCTCTATTGAGTTTTAAATATACTAATAAAGTATTGTTAACTCTAGTACCTACCGGGTTATTAAGATTATTTGTACAAGTTGCTCTATTGAGTTTTAAATATACTTATAAAGTATTGTTAACTCTAGTACCTACCGGGTTATTAAGATTATTTGTACAAGTAGCTCTATTGAATTTTAAATATACTAATAAAGTATTGTTAACTCTAGTACCTACCGGATTATTACGATTATTTGTACAAGTAGCTCTATTGAGTTTTAAAAAACTACATTAAAAAAAAAATAGTGGGCTAGAGAAACATCATTGGATAAAGTAGTATATTCATTTGTTCATTTGCAAAACAAAAAGTCATAACTTAAATTAAGATGGATAGGGATTGGTTGGGATTCGGCTAAGAAAACATTAATACGATCTTTATAAAAAAAAACGTATTTCTGTTTATTAATTCTGTATTTTCTTTCATTTTGTCATTTTAAGTGACGAAACGTCCTTAATACAGACTTTTTACAAAAATCCTATTGATGTTTTCTTAGCCGAATCCCAACTATTCCCTGATTGCTTATCACCTCGACGGCTAACTAGCTAATCTTCATTATATATATATATATATATATATATATATATATATATATATATATGTATATATAATGTACGGGGTGAATTAACAAGAACGGAAGTAAAAGGAATTGATAATAATAAAATATTTTATTATGAATTCCATTTCAAATCATGAATTCGCACTAAGACTACAGAAAATTTTAGTAGATAGAGCTAGTTTTTGGCTGACATACCTGCGGGTCACACATCTATGCCGGCCCTTATTAACCCTTCATCCCACTTCTAGGCAGAGTGTTCAGGAACCGATGCGAACCGTCCCAACCACGGGCAGGCCGGCCCTTATTAACCCTTCATCCCACTTCTAGGCAGAGTGTTCAGGAACCGATGCGAACCGTCCCCACCACAGGCAGGCCGGCCCTTATTAACCCTTCATCCCACTTCTAGGCAGAGTGTTGAGGAACCGATGCGAACCGTCCCCACCACAGGCAGGCCGGCCCTTATTAACCCTTCATCCCACTTCTGCTCTGGCTAGTGGCTCGATAGATATCGGTATTTGTAAATGTTCTTAAATATCTAGGATACGGTCAGGAAATTGAGGTAAGTGTAAGACATGCAGAACACAGTTTACAGAAAAACCATCTCATGAATGATTTGATATAGTGATTTGATTTTTAAAAAATTAGTGGTTGGACATTCTTCTTTGACTCAGTTTTTTTTTGGGGGTGAAACACGTAAAGTACCTAATTATGAAGTATGTATATTGGCTGTTGCCAGTTTTCCGTACATTTGGACAAATTATCACAATGGAGTATCAGCAATTTCTATTCCAACCCTTCCAAATTACACTAGGACTAAGAAGGGGAATTTTTTATTTTAATTTCATAACACAAGTGTCCATTCTCTCCGTATGAAGTCTCAGTGGTGAACCACGTAAATTTCAAATAATTCACCAGTTCGAGTGAGAATATGTTATCCTTTGAAAGAGATCTGAGAGAGCTAGAAAGGGTTAAGGGTTCCAGGGAGGTTTTAACAAGAACCCTTCGTTATCACGACAGCAAGGTCGAATCAACAAGTCCTTGTTAGCTATTGGTTAGTTACTTCTGGATCTACTTGTTATTTCTAGGTCTCAAGCAAAAATCTTATTTTAATCGAGGGCCAATTGTATGTTTTACAACATATCTTTACCTCGGAGATAAAGGACACCATGTCCATTTTTTTATTAAAATGACTTAACAACATGTTCTTAATGTAGAGATTTCTATCCATATAATGGTCTAGGTCACTATATCCTGTTCCCATAAATAACGAAGAAAAGACAGTGAAAAATAAAATCTTGTCTGTTTTCATTAGAGATAAAAGACACCATGTGGAGGACTTGGTTTTGTTTCACTATGATTAATACTTACAATCACCTATCAATACCAATAACAATGTGAAACATATTCTTTAAACCGTTTCAATAAGTAAGCAAGAATCATATTTTATTAGTTCAATGTTATGGAACATTAACTCTCCTGATTACAAATGTGTGACATGGTGTCCTTTACCTCCGAGGTACAGATATGAGTTTTATTTTTTTCATTACATTCTTCAAATGCTCAGTCAATCTGCTTATTGGCCAATACAAATCACCCTTGCTTATATATTCACTCCACATCCCTGTCTGTTCTTCTTGTTGTACTACCTTCCGCGACCAGCCTCGGTTCTGCTGGCATGGATTCTATCAACCACTTGTCGTTTCTTACATCTTCTAGCTATTCTTCAAACTACTACAGTCCATGTTATTGTCTCTCCTTCTCTTCCAATAGAGTTGATCCTTTATTTTCACTCTTCATCTACTTCCATGTTCCATATCCCTGTCTGTTCTCCTTGTTGTACTATCTTCCTCGACCAGCCTCGGTTCTGCTGGCATGGATTCTATCAACCACTTGTCGTTTCTTACATCTTCTAGCTATTCTTCAAACTACTACAGTCCATGTTATTGTCTCTCCTTCTCTTCCAATAGAGTTGATCCTTTATTTTCACTCTTCATCTACTTCCATGTTCCATATCCCTGTCTGTTCTTCTTGTTGTACTATCTTCCTCGACCAGCCTCGGTTCTGCTGGCATGGATTCTATCAACCACTTGTCGTTTCTTACATCTTCTAGCTATTCTTCAAGCTACTACAGTCCATGTTATTGTCTCTCCTTCTCTTCCAATAGAGTTGATCCTTTATTTTCACTCTTCATCTACTTCCATGTTCCATATCCCTGTCTGTTCTTCTTGTTGTACTATCTTCCTCGACCAGCCTCGGTTCTGCTGGCATGGATTCTATCAACCACTTGTCGTTTCTTACATCTTCTAGCTATTCTTCAAGCTACTACAGTCCATGTTATTGTCATTCCTTCTCTTCCAATAGAGTTGATCCTTTATTTTCACTCTTCATCTACTTCCATGTTCCATATCCCTGTCTGTTCTTCTTGTTGTACTACCTTCCGCGACCAGCCTCGGTTCTGCTGGCATGGATTCTATCAACCACTTGTCGTTTCTTACATCTTCTAGCTATTCTTCAAACTACTACAGTCCATGTTATTGTCTCTCCTTCTCTTCCAATAGAGTTGATCCTTTATTTTCACTCTTCATCTACTTCCATGTTCCATATCCCTGTCTGTTCTTCTTGTTGTACTATCTTCCTCGACCAGCCTCGGTTCTGCTGGCATGGATTCTATCAACCACTTGTCGTTTCTTACATCTTCTAGCTATTCTTCAAACTACTACAGTCCATGTTATTGTCTCTCTTTCTCTTCCAATAGAGTTGATCCTTTATTTTCACTCTTCATCTACTTCCATGTTCCATATCCCTGTCTGTTCTTCTTGTTGTACTACCCTCCTCGACCAGCCTCGGTTCTGCTGGCATGGATTCTATCAACCACTTGTCGTTTCTTACATCTTCTAGCTATTCTTCAAGCTACGACATTCCATGTTATTGTCTCTCCTCCTCTTCCAATAGAGTTGATCCTTTATTTTCACTCTTCATCTACTTCCATGTTCCATATCCCTGTCTGTTCTTCTTGTTGTACTACCTTCCGCGACCAGCCTCGGTTCTGCTGGCATGGATTCTATCAACCACTTGTCGTATCTTACATCTTCTAGCTATTCTTCAAGCTACTACAGTCCATGTTATTGTCTCTCCTTCTCTTCCAATAGAGTTGATCCTTTATTTTCACTCTTCATCTACTTCCATGTTCCATATCCCTGTCTGTTCTTCTTGTTGTACTATCTTCCTCGACCAGCCTCGGTTCTGCTGGCATGGATTCTATCAACCACTTGTCGTATCTTACATCTTCTAGCTATTCATCAAGCTACTACAGTCCATGTTATTGTCTCTCCTTCTCTTCCAATAGAGTTGATCCTTTATTTTCACTCTTCATCTACTTCCATGTTCCATATCCCTGTCTGTTCTTCTTGTTGTACTATTCCTCGACCAGCCTCGGTTCTGCTGGCATGGATTCTATCAACCACTTGTCGTTTCTTACATCTTCTAGCTATTCTTCAAGCTACTACAGTCCATGTTATTGTCTCTCCTTCTCTTCCAATAGAGTTGATCCTTTATTTTCACTCTTCATCTACTTCCATGTTCCATATCCATGTCTGTTCTTCTTGTTGTACTATTCCTCGACCAGCCTCGGTTCTGCTGGCATGGATTCTACCAACCACTTGTCGTTTCTTACATCTTCTAGCTATTCTTCAAGCTACTACAGTCCATGTTATTGTCTCTCCTTCTCTTCCAATAGAGTTGATCCTTTATTTTCACTCTTCATCTACTTCCATGTTCCATATCCCTGTCCGTTCTTCTTGTTGTACTATCTTTCTCGACCAGCCTCGGTTCTGCTGGCATGGATTCTATCAACCACTTGTCGTTTCTTACATCTTCTAGCTATTCTTCAAACTACTACAGTCCATGTTATTGTCTCTCCTCCTCTTCCAATAGAGTTGATCCTTTATTTTCACTCTTCATCTACTTCCATGTTCCATATCCCTGTCTGTTCTCCTTGTTGTACTATCTTCCTCGACTAGCCTCGGTTCTGCTGGCATAGATTCTATCAACCACTTGTCGTTTCTTACATCTTCTAGCTATTCTTCAAGCTACTACAGTCCATGTTATTGTCTCTCCTTCTCTTCCAATAGAGTTGATCCTTTATTTTCACTCTTCATCTACTTCCATGTTCCATATCCCTGTCTGTTCTTCTTGTTGTACTATCTTCCTCGACCAGCCTCGGTTCTGCTGGCATAGATTCTATCAACCACTTGTCGTTTCTTACATCTTCTAGCTATTCTTCAAGCTACTACAGTCCATGTTATTGTCTCTCCTTCTCTTCCAATAGAGTTGATCCTTTATTTTCACTCTTCATCTACTTCCATGTTCCATATCCCTGTCTGTTCTTCTTGTTGTACTATTCCTCGACCAGCCTCGGTTCTGCTGGCATGGATTCTATCAACCACTTGTCGTTTCTTACATCTTCTAGCTATTCTTCAAGCTACTACAGTCCATGTTATTGTCTCTCCTCCTCTTCCAATAGAGTTGATCCTTTATTTTCACTCTTCATCTACTTCCATGTTCCATATCCCTGTCTGTTCTTCCTGTTGTACTATTCCTCGACCAGCCTCGGTTCTGCTGGCATGGATTCTATCAACCACTTGTCGTTTCTTACATCTTCTAGCTATTCTTCAAACTACTACAGTCCATGTTATTGTCTCTCCTTCTCTTCCAATAGAGTTGATCCTTTATTTTCACTCTTCATCTACTTCCATGTTCCATATCCCTGTCTGTTCTCCTTGTTGTACTATCTTCCGCGACCAGCCTCGGTTCTGCTGGCATGGATTCTATCAACCACTTGTCGTTTCTTACATCTTCTACCTATTCTTCAAGCTACTACAGTCCATGTTATTGTCTCTCCTCCTCTTCCAATAGAGTTGATCCTTTATTTTCACTCTTCATCTACTTCCATGTTCCATATCCCTGTCTGTTCTCCTTGTTGTACTATCTTCCTCGACCAGCCTCGGTTCTGCTGGCATGGATTCTATCAACCACTTGTCGTTTCTTACATCTTCTAGCTATTCTTCAAGCTACTACAGTCCATGTTATTGTCTCTCCTTCTCTTCCAATAGAGTTGATCCTTTATTTTCACTCTTCATCTACTTCCATGTTCCATATCCCTGTCTGTTCTTCTTGTTGTACTATCTTCCTCGACCAGCCTCGGTTCTGCTGGCATGGATTCTATCAACCACTTGTCGTTTCTTACATCTTCTAGCTATTCTTCAAGCTACTACAGTCCATGTTATTGTCTCTCCTTCTCTTCCAATAGAGTTGATCCTTTATTTTCACTCTTCATCTACTTCCATGTTCCATATCCCTGTCTGTTCTTCTTGTTGTACTATCTTCCTCGACCAGCCTCGGTTCTGCTGGCATGGATTCTATCAACCACTTGTCGTTTCTTACATCTTCTAGCTATTCTTCAAGCTACTACAGTCCATGTTATTGTCTCTCCTTCTCTTCCAATAGAGTTGATCCTTTATTTTCACTCTTCATCTACTTCCATGTTCCATATCCCTGTCCGTTCTCCTTGTTGTACTATCTTCCTCGACCAGCCTCGGTTCTGCTGGCATGGATTCTATCAACCACTTGTCGTTTCTTACATCTTCTAGCTATTCTTCAAGCTACTACAGTCCATGTTATTGTCTCTCCTCCTCTTCCAATAGAGTTGATCCTTTATTTTCACTCTTCATCTACTTCCATGTTCCATATCCCTGTCTGTTCTTCTTGTTGTACTATCTTCCTCGACCAGCCTCGGTTCTGCTGGCATGGATTCTATCAACCACTTGTCGTTTCTTACATCTTCTAGCTATTCTTCAAGCTACTACAGTCCATGTTATTGTCTCTCCTTCTCTTCCAATAGAGTTGATCCTTTATTTTCACTCTTCATCTACTTCCATGTTCCATATCCCTGTCTGTTCTTCCTGTTGTACTA
Organism: Gonocerus acuteangulatus; assembly: GCA_946811695.1. Classification (NCBI taxonomy): domain Eukaryota; kingdom Metazoa; phylum Arthropoda; class Insecta; order Hemiptera; family Coreidae; genus Gonocerus; species Gonocerus acuteangulatus. Next base: position 2,069,655 of record OX328126.1, read on the forward strand.
TCTTCCTCGACCAGCCTCGGTTCTGCTGGCATGGATTCTACCAACCACTTGTCGTTTCTTACATCTTCTAGCTATTCTTCAAGCTACTACAGTCCATGTTATTGTCTCTCCTTCTCTTCCAATAGAGTTGATCCTTTATTTTCACTCTTCATCTACTTCCATGTTCCATATCCCTGTCTGTTCTCCTTGTTGTACTATCTTCCTCGACCAGCCTCGGTTCTGCTGGCATGGATTCTATCAACCACTTGTCGTTTCTTACATCTTCTAGCTATTCTTCAAGCTACTACAGTCCATGTTATTGTCTCTCCTTCTCTTCCAATAGAGTTGATCCTTTATTTTCACTCTTCATCTACTTCCATGTTCCATATCCCTGTCTGTTCTTCTTGTTGTACTACCTTCCTCGACCAGCCTCGGTTCTGCTGGCATGGATTCTACCAACCACTTGTCGTTTCTTACATCTTCTAGCTATTCTTCAAGCTACTACAGTCCATGTTATTGTCTCTCCTTCTCTTCCAATAGAGTTGATCCTTTATTTTCACTCTTCATCTACTTCCATGTTCCATATCCCTGTCTGTTCTTCTTGTTGTACTATCTTCCTCGACCAGCCTCGGTTCTGCTGGCATGGATTCTATCAACCACTTGTCGTTTCTTACATCTTCTAGCTATTCTTCAAACTACTACAGTCCATGTTATTGTCTCTCCTTCTCTTCCAATAGAGTTGATCCTTTATTTTCACTCTTCATCTACTTCCATGTTCCATATCCCTGTCTGTTCTTCTTGTTGTACTATTACCCTCGACCAGCCTCGGTTCTGCTGGCATGGATTCTATCAACCACTTGTCGTTTCTTACATCTTCTAGCTATTCTTCAAACTACTACAGTCCATGTTATTGTCTCTCCTCCTCTTCCAATAGAGTTGATCCTTTATTTTCACTCTTCATCTACTTCCATGTTCCATATCCCTGTCTGTTCTCCTTGTTGTACTATCTTCCTCGACCAGCCTCGGTTCTGCTGGCATGGATTCTATCAACCACTTGTCGTTTCTTACATCTTCTAGCTATTCTTCAAGCTACGACATTCCATGTTATTGTCTCTCCTTCTCTTCCAATTGAGTTGATCCTTTATTTTCACTCTTCATCTACTTCCATGTTCCATATCCCTGTCTGTTCTTCTTGTTGTACTATCTTCCTCGACCAGCCTCGGTTCTGCTGGCATGGATTCTATCAACCACTTGTCGTTTCTTACATCTTCTAGCTATTCTTCAAGCTACTACAGTCCATGTTATTGTCTCTCCTTCTCTTCTAATAGAGTTGATCCTTTATTTTCACTCTTCATCTACTTCCATGTTCCATATCCCTGTCTGTTCTTCTTGTTGTACTATTCCTCGACCAGCCTCGGTTCTGCTGGCATGGATTCTATCAACCACTTGTCGTTTCTTACATCTTCTAGCTATTCTTCAAACTACTACAGTCCATGTTATTGTCTCTCCTTCTCTTCCAATAGAGTTGATCCTTTATTTTCACTCTTCATCTACTTCCATGTTCCATATCCCTGTCTGTTCTTCTTGTTGTACTATCTTCCTCGACCAGCCTCGTTTCTGCTGGCATGGATTCTATCAACCACTTGTCGTTTCTTACATCTTCTAGCTATTCTTCAAGCTACTACAGTCCATGTTATTGTCTCTCCTTCTCTTCCAATAGAGTTGATCCTTTATTTTCACTCTTCATCTACTTCCATGTTCCATATCCCTGTCTGTTCTTCCTGTTGTACTATTACCCTCGACCAGCCTCGGTTCTGCTGGGATGGATTCTATCAACCACTTGTCGTTTCTTACATCTTCTAGCTATTCTTCAAACTACTACAGTCCATGTTATTGTCTCTCCTTCTCTTCCAATAGAGTTGATCCTTTATTTTCACTCTTCATCTACTTCCATGTTCCATATCCCTGTCTGTTCTTCCTGTTGTACTATTCCTCGACCAGCCTCGGTTCTGCTGGCATGGATTCTATCAACCACTTGTCGTTTCTTACATCTTCTAGCTATTCTTCAAGCTACTACAGTCCATGTTATTGTCTCTCCTTCTCTTCCAATAGAGTTGATCCTTTATTTTCACTCTTCATCTACTTCCATGTTCCATATCCCTGTCTGTTCTTCTTGTTGTACTATTCCTCGACCAGCCTCGGTTCTGCTGGCATGGATTCTATCAACCACTTGTCGTTTCTTACATCTTCTAGCTATTCTTCAAACTACTACAGTCCATGTTATTGTCATTCCTTCTCTTCCAATAGAGTTGATCCTTTATTTTCACTCTTCATCTACTTCCATGTTCCATATCCCTGTCTGTTCTTCTTGTTGTACTATCTTCCTCGACCAGCCTCGGTTCTGCTGGCATGGATTCTATCAACCACTTGTCGTTTCTTACATCTTCTAGCTATTCTTCAAGCTACGACATTCCATGTTATTGTCTCTCCTTCTCTTCCAATAGAGTTGATCCTTTATTTTCACTCTTCATCTACTTCCATGTTCCATATCCCTGTCTGTTCTTCTTGTTGTACTATCTTCCTCGACCAGCCTCGGTTCTGCTGGCATGGATTCTATCAACCACTTGTCGTTTCTTACATCTTCTAGCTATTCTTCAAGCTACTACAGTCCATGTTATTGTCTCTCCTTCTCTTCCAATAGAGTTGATCCTTTATTTTCACTCTTCATCTACTTCCATGTTCCATATCCCTGTCTGTTCTTCTTGTTGTACTATCTTCCTCGACCAGCCTCGGTTCTGCTGGCATGGATTCTATCAACCACTTGTCGTTTCTTACATCTTCTAGCTATTCTTCAAACTACTACAGTCCATGTTATTGTCATTCCTTCTCTTCCAATAGAGTTGATCCTTTATTTTCACTCTTCATCTACTTCCATGTTCCATATCCCTGTCTGTTCTTCTTGTTGTACTATCTTCCTCGACCAGCCTCGGTTCTGCTGGCATGGATTCTATCAACCACTTGTCGTTTCTTACATCTTCTAGCTATTCTTCAAGCTACTACAGTCCATGTTATTGTCTCTCCTTCTCTTCCAATAGAGTTGATCCTTTATTTTCACTCTTCATCTACTTCCATGTTCCATATCCCTGTCCGTTCTCCTTGTTGTACTATCTTCCTCGACCAGCCTCGGTTCTGCTGGCATGGATTCTATCAACCACTTGTCGTTTCTTACATCTTCTAGCTATTCTTCAAACTACTACAGTCCATGTTATTGTCTCTCCTTCTCTTCCAATAGAGTTGATCCTTTATTTTCACTCTTCATCTACTTCCATGTTCCATATCCCTGTCTGTTCTTCCTGTTGTACTATCTTCCTCGACCAGCCTCGGTTCTGCTGGCATGGATTCTATCAACCACTTGTCGTTTCTTACATCTTCTAGCTATTCTTCAAGCTACTACAGTCCATGTTATTGTCTCTCCTCCTCTTCCAATAGAGTTGATCCTTTATTTTCACTCTTCATCTACTTCCATGTTCCATATCCCTGTCTGTTCTTCTTGTTGTACTATCTTCCTCGACCAGCCTCGGTTCTGCTGGCATGGATTCTATCAACCACTTGTCGTTTCTTACATCTTCTAGCTATTCTTCAAGCTACTACAGTCCATGTTATTGTCTCTCCTCCTCTTCCAATAGAGTTGATCCTTTATTTTCACTCTTCATCTACTTCCATGTTCCATATCCCTGTCTGTTCTTCTTGTTGTACTATTCCTCGACCAGCCTCGGTTCTGCTGGCATGGATTCTATCAACCACTTGTCGTTTCTTACATCTTCTAGCTATTCTTCAAGCTACGACATTCCATGTTATTGTCTCTCCTTCTCTTCCAATAGAGTTGATCCTTTATTTTCACTCTTCATCTACTTCCATGTTCCATATCCCTGTCTGTTCTTCTTGTTGTACTATCTTCCTCGACCAGCCTCGGTTCTGCTGGCATGGATTCTATCAACCACTTGTCGTATCTTACATCTTCTAGCTATTCTTCAAGCTACGACATTCCATGTTATTGTCTCTCCTTCTCTTCCAATAGAGTTGATCCTTTATTTTCACTCTTCATCTACTTCCATGTTCCATATCCCTGTCTGTTCTTCTTGTTGTACTATCTTCCTCGACCAGCCTCGGTTCTGCTGGCATGGATTCTATCAACCACTTGTCGTTTCTTACATCTTCTAGCTATTCTTCAAGCTACTACAGTCCATGTTATTGTCTCTCCTCCTCTTCCAATAGAGTTGATCCTTTATTTTCACTCTTCATCTACTTCCATGTTCCATATCCCTGTCTGTTCTTCTTGTTGTACTATCTTCCTCGACCAGCCTCGGTTCTGCTGGCATGGATTCTATCAACCACTTGTCGTTTCTTACATCTTCTAGCTATTCTTCAAGCTACTACAGTCCATGTTATTGTCTCTCCTCCTCTTCCAATAGAGTTGATCCTTTATTTTCACTCTTCATCTACTTCCATGTTCCATATCCCTGTCTGTTCTTCTTGTTGTACTATTCCTCGACCAGCCTCGGTTCTGCTGGCATGGATTCTATCAACCACTTGTCGTTTCTTACATCTTCTAGCTATTCTTCAAGCTACGACATTCCATGTTATTGTCTCTCCTTCTCTTCCAATAGAGTTGATCCTTTATTTTCACTCTTCATCTACTTCCATGTTCCATATCCCTGTCTGTTCTTCTTGTTGTACTATCTTCCTCGACCAGCCTCGGTTCTGCTGGCATGGATTCTATCAACCACTTGTCGTTTCTTACATCTTCTAGCTATTCTTCAAGCTACTACAGTCCATGTTATTGTCTCTCCTTCTCTTCCAATAGAGTTGATCCTTTATTTTCACTCTTCATCTACTTCCATGTTCCATATCCCTGTCTGTTCTTCTTGTTGTACTATCTTTCTCGACTAGCCTCGGTTCTGCTGGCATGGATTCTATCAACCACTTGTCGTTTCTTACATCTTCTAGCTATTCTTCAAACTACTACAGTCCATGTTATTGTCATTCCTTCTCTTCCAATAGAGTTGATCCTTTATTTTCACTCTTCATCTACTTCCATGTTCCATATCCCTGTCCGTTCTCCTTGTTGTACTATCTTCCTCGACCAGCCTCGGTTCTGCTGGCATGGATTCTATCAACCACTTGTCGTTTCTTACATCTTCTAGCTATTCTTCAAGCTACTACAGTCCATGTTATTGTCATTCCTTCTCTTCCAATAGAGTTGATCCTTTATTTTCACTCTTCATCTACTTCCATGTTCCATATCCCTGTCTGTTCTTCTTGTTGTACTACCCTCCTCGACCAGCCTCGGTTCTGCTGGCATGGATTCTATCAACCACTTGTCGTTTCTTACATCTTCTAGCTATTCTTCAAGCTACTACAGTCCATGTTATTGTCTCTCCTTCTCTTCCAATAGAGTTGATCCTTTATTTTCACTCTTCATCTACTTCCATGTTCCATATCCCTGTCTGTTCTTCTTGTTGTACTATCTTCCTCGACCAGCCTCGGTTCTGCTGGCATGGATTCTATCAACCACTTGTCGTATCTTACATCTTCTAGCTATTCTTCAAGCTACGACATTCCATGTTATTGTCTCTCCTTCTCTTCCAATAGAGTTGATCCTTTATTTTCACTCTTCATCTACTTCCATGTTCCATATCCCTGTCTGTTCTCCTTGTTGTACTATCTTCCTCGACCAGCCTCGGTTCTGCTGGCATGGATTCTATCAACCACTTGTCATTTCTTACATCTTCTAGCTATTCATCAAGCTACTACAGTCCATGTTATTGTCTCTCCTTCTCTTCCAATAGAGTTGATCCTTTATTTTCACTCTTCATCTACTTCCATGTTCCATATCCCTGTCCGTTCTCCTTGTTGTACTATCTTCCTCGACCAGCCTCGGTTCTGCTGGCATGGATTCTATCAACCACTTGTCGTTTCTTACATCTTCTAGCTATTCTTCAAACTACTACAGTCCATGTTATTGTCTCTCCTTCTCTTCCAATAGAGTTGATCCTTTATTTTCACTCTTCATCTACTTCCATGTTCCATATCCCTGTCTGTTCTTCCTGTTGTACTATCTTCCTCGACCAGCCTCGGTTCTGCTGGCATGGATTCTATCAACCACTTGTCGTTTCTTACATCTTCTAGCTATTCTTCAAGCTACTACAGTCCATGTTATTGTCTCTCCTTCTCTTCCAATAGAGTTGATCCTTTATTTTCACTCTTCATCTACTTCCATGTTCCATATCCCTGTCTGTTCTTCTTGTTGTACTATTCCTCGACCAGCCTCGGTTCTGCTGGCATGGATTCTATCAACCACTTGTCGTTTCTTACATCTTCTAGCTATTCTTCAAGCTACTACAGTCCATGTTATTGTCTCTCCTTCTCTTCCAATAGAGTTGATCCTTTATTTTCACTCTTCATCTACTTCCATGTTCCATATCCCTGTCTGTTCTTCTTGTTGTACTATCTTTCTCGACTAGCCTCGGTTCTGCTGGCATGGATTCTATCAACCACTTGTCGTTTCTTACATCTTCTAGCTATTCTTCAAACTACTACAGTCCATGTTATTGTCATTCCTTCTCTTCCAATAGAGTTGATCCTTTATTTTCACTCTTCATCTACTTCCATGTTCCATATCCCTGTCCGTTCTCCTTGTTGTACTATCTTCCTCGACCAGCCTCGGTTCTGCTGGCATGGATTCTATCAACCACTTGTCGTTTCTTACATCTTCTAGCTATTCTTCAAGCTACTACAGTCCATGTTATTGTCATTCCTTCTCTTCCAATAGAGTTGATCCTTTATTTTCACTCTTCATCTACTTCCATGTTCCATATCCCTGTCTGTTCTTCTTGTTGTACTACCCTCCTCGACCAGCCTCGGTTCTGCTGGCATGGATTCTATCAACCACTTGTCGTTTCTTACATCTTCTAGCTATTCTTCAAGCTACTACAGTCCATGTTATTGTCTCTCCTTCTCTTCCAATAGAGTTGATCCTTTATTTTCACTCTTCATCTACTTCCATGTTCCATATCCCTGTCTGTTCTTCTTGTTGTACTATCTTCCTCGACCAGCCTCGGTTCTGCTGGCATGGATTCTATCAACCACTTGTCGTATCTTACATCTTCTAGCTATTCTTCAAGCTACGACATTCCATGTTATTGTCTCTCCTTCTCTTCCAATAGAGTTGATCCTTTATTTTCACTCTTCATCTACTTCCATGTTCCATATCCCTGTCTGTTCTTCTTGTTGTACTATCTTCCTCGACCAGCCTCGGTTCTGCTGGCATGGATTCTATCAACCACTTGTCGTATCTTACATCTTCTAGCTATTCTTCAAGCTACGACATTCCATGTTATTGTCTCTCCTTCTCTTCCAATAGAGTTGATCCTTTATTTTCACTCTTCATCTACTTCCATGTTCCATATCCCTGTCTGTTCTTCTTGTTGTACTATTCCTCGACCAGCCTCGGTTCTGCTGGCATGGATTCTATCAACCACTTGTCGTTTCTTACATCTTCTAGCTATTCTTCAAGCTACGACATTCCATGTTATTGTCTCTCCTTCTCTTCCAATAGAGTTGATCCTTTATTTTCACTCTTCATCTACTTCCATGTTCCATATCCCTGTCTGTTCTTCTTGTTGTACTATCTTCCTCGACCAGCCTCGGTTCTGCTGGCATGGATTCTATCAACCACTTGTCGTATCTTACATCTTCTAGCTATTCTTCAAGCTACGACATTCCATGTTATTGTCTCTCCTTCTCTTCCAATAGAGTTGATCCTTTATTTTCACTCTTCATCTACTTCCATGTTCCATATCCCTGTCTGTTCTCCTTGTTGTACTATCTTCCTCGACCAGCCTCGGTTCTGCTGGCATGGATTCTATCAACCACTTGTCGTTTCTTACATCTTCTAGCTATTCTTCAAGCTACTACAGTCCATGTTATTGTCATTCCTTCTCTTCCAATAGAGTTGATCCTTTATTTTCACTCTTCATCTACTTCCATGTTCCATATCCCTGTCCGTTCTCCTTGTTGTACTATCTTCCTCGACCAGCCTCGGTTCTGCTGGCATGGATTCTATCAACCACTTGTCGTTTCTTACATCTTCTAGCTATTCTTCAAGCTACTACAGTCCATGTTATTGTCATTCCTTCTCTTCCAATAGAGTTGATCCTTTATTTTCACTCTTCATCTACTTCCATGTTCCATATCCCTGTCTGTTCTTCTTGTTGTACTACCCTCCTCGACCAGCCTCGGTTCTGCTGGCATGGATTCTATCAACCACTTGTCGTTTCTTACATCTTCTAGCTATTCTTCAAGCTACTACAGTCCATGTTATTGTCTCTCCTTCTCTTCCAATAGAGTTGATCCTTTATTTTCACTCTTCATCTACTTCCATGTTCCATATCCCTGTCTGTTCTTCTTGTTGTACTATCTTCCTCGACCAGCCTCGGTTCTGCTGGCATGGATTCTATCAACCACTTGTCGTATCTTACATCTTCTAGCTATTCTTCAAGCTACGACATTCCATGTTATTGTCTCTCCTTCTCTTCCAATAGAGTTGATCCTTTATTTTCACTCTTCATCTACTTCCATGTTCCATATCCCTGTCTGTTCTTCTTGTTGTACTATCTTCCTCGACCAGCCTCGGTTCTGCTGGCATGGATTCTATCAACCACTTGTCGTATCTTACATCTTCTAGCTATTCTTCAAGCTACGACATTCCATGTTATTGTCTCTCCTTCTCTTCCAATAGAGTTGATCCTTTATTTTCACTCTTCATCTACTTCCATGTTCCATATCCCTGTCTGTTCTTCTTGTTGTACTATTCCTCGACCAGCCTCGGTTCTGCTGGCATGGATTCTATCAACCACTTGTCGTTTCTTACATCTTCTAGCTATTCTTCAAGCTACGACATTCCATGTTATTGTCTCTCCTTCTCTTCCAATAGAGTTGATCCTTTATTTTCACTCTTCATCTACTTCCATGTTCCATATCCCTGTCTGTTCTTCTTGTTGTACTATCTTCCTCGACCAGCCTCGGTTCTGCTGGCATGGATTCTATCAACCACTTGTCGTATCTTACATCTTCTAGCTATTCTTCAAGCTACGACATTCCATGTTATTGTCTCTCCTTCTCTTCCAATAGAGTTGATCCTTTATTTTCACTCTTCATCTACTTCCATGTTCCATATCCCTGTCTGTTCTCCTTGTTGTACTATCTTCCTCGACCAGCCTCGGTTCTGCTGGCATGGATTCTATCAACCACTTGTCATTTCTTACATCTTCTAGCTATTCATCAAGCTACTACAGTCCATGTTATTGTCTCTCCTTCTCTTCCAATAGAGTTGATCCTTTATTTTCACTCTTCATCTACTTCCATGTTCCATATCCCTGTCCGTTCTCCTTGTTGTACTATCTTCCTCGACCAGCCTCGGTTCTGCTGGCATGGATTCTATCAACCACTTGTCGTTTCTTACATCTTCTAGCTATTCTTCAAACTACTACAGTCCATGTTATTGTCTCTCCTTCTCTTCCAATAGAGTTGATCCTTTATTTTCACTCTTCATCTACTTCCATGTTCCATATCCCTGTCTGTTCTTCCTGTTGTACTATCTTCCTCGACCAGCCTCGGTTCTGCTGGCATGGATTCTATCAACCACTTGTCGTTTCTTACATCTTCTAGCTATTCTTCAAGCTACTACAGTCCATGTTATTGTCTCTCCTTCTCTTCCAATAGAGTTGATCCTTTATTTTCACTCTTCATCTACTTCCATGTTCCATATCCCTGTCTGTTCTCCTTGTTGTACTATCTTCCTCGACCAGCCTCGGTTCTGCTGGCATGGATTCTATCAACCACTTGTCGTTTCTTAAATCTTCTAGCTATTCTTCAAACTACTACAGTCCATGTTATTGTCTCTCCTTCTCTTCCAATAGAGTTGATCCTTTATTTTCACTCTTCATCTACTTCCATGTTCCATATCCCTGTCCGTTCTTCCTGTTGTACTATCTTCCTCGACCAGCCTCGGTTCTGCTGGCATGGATTCTACCAACCACTTGTCGTTTCTTACATCTTCTAGCTATTCTTCAAACTACTACAGTCCATGTTATTGTCTCTCCTCCTCTTCCAATAGAGTTGATCCTTTATTTTCACTCTTCATCTACTTCCATGTTCCATATCCCTGTCTGTTCTCCTTGTTGTACTATCTTCCTCGACCAGCCTCGGTTCTGCTGGCATGGATTCTATCAACCACTTGTCGTTTCTTAAATCTTCTAGCTATTCTTCAAGCTACTACAGTCCATGTTATTGTCTCTCCTTCTCTTCCAATAGAGTTGATCCTTTATTTTCACTCTTCATCTACTTCCATGTTCCATATCCCTGTCTGTTCTTCTTGTTGTACTATCTTCCTCGACCAGCCTCGGTTCTGCTGGCATGGATTCTATCAACCACTTGTCGTTTCTTACATCTTCTAGCTATTCTTCAAACTACTACAGTCCATGTTATTGTCTCTCCTCCTCTTCCAATAGAGTTGATCCTTTATTTTCACTCTTCATCTACTTCCATGTTCCATATCCCTGTCTGTTCTTCCTGTTGTACTATCTTCCTCGACCAGCCTCGGTTCTGCTGGCATGGATTCTACCAACCACTTGTCGTTTCTTACATCTTCTAGCTATTCTTCAAGCTACTACAGTCCATGTTATTGTCTCTCCTTCTCTTCCAATAGAGTTGATCCTTTATTTTCACTCTTCATCTACTTCCATGTTCCATATCCCTGTCTGTTCTTCTTGTTGTACTATCTTCCTCGACCAGCCTCGGTTCTGCTGGCATGGATTCTATCAACCACTTGTCGTTTCTTACATCTTCTAGCTATTCTTCAAGCTACTACAGTCCATGTTATTGTCTCTCCTTCTCTTCCAATAGAGTTGATCCTTTATTTTCACTCTTCATCTACTTCCATGTTCCATATCCCTGTCTGTTCTTCTTGTTGTACTATTCCTCGACCAGCCTCGGTTCTGCTGGCATGGATTCTATCAACCACTTGTCGTTTCTTACATCTTCTAGCTATTCTTCAAGCTACTACAGTCCATGTTATTGTCTCTCCTTCTCTTCCAATAGAGTTGATCCTTTATTTTCACTCTTCATCTACTTCCATGTTCCATATCCCTGTCCGTTCTCCTTGTTGTACTATCTTCCTCGACCAGCCTCGGTTCTGCTGGCATGGATTCTACCAACCACTTGTCGTTTCTTACATCTTCTAGCTATTCTTCAAGCTACTACAGTCCATGTTATTGTCTCTCCTTCTCTTCCAATAGAGTTGATCCTTTATTTTCACTCTTCATCTACTTCCATGTTCCATATCCCTGTCTGTTCTTCTTGTTGTACTATCTTCCTCGACCAGCCTCGGTTCTGCTGGCATGGATTCTATCAACCACTTGTCGTTTCTTACATCTTCTAGCTATTCTTCAAGCTACTACAGTCCATGTTATTGTCTCTCCTTCTCTTCCAATAGAGTTGATCCTTTATTTTCACTCTTCATCTACTTCCATGTTCCATATCCCTGTCTGTTCTTCTTGTTGTACTATTACCCTCGACCAGCCTCGGTTCTGCTGGCATGGATTCTATCAACCACTTGTCGTTTCTTACATCTTCTAGCTATTCTTCAAACTACTACAGTCCATGTTATTGTCTCTTCTTCTCTTCCAATAGAGTTGATCCTTTATTTTCACTCTTCATCTACTTCCATGTTCCATATCCCTGTCTGTTCTCCTTGTTGTACTATCTTCCTCGACCAGCCTCGGTTCTGCTGGCATGGATTCTATCAACCACTAGTCGTTTCTTACATCTTCTAGCTATTCTTCAAGCTACTACAGTCCATGTTATTGTCTCTCCTTCTTTTCCAATAGAGTTGATCCTTTATTTTCACTCTTCATCTACTTCCATGTTCCATATCCCTGTCTGTTCTCCTTGTTGTACTATCTTCCTCGACCAGCCTCGGTTCTGCTGGCATGGATTCTATCAACCACTTGTCGTTTCTTACATCTTCTAGCTATTCTTCAAGCTACTACAGTCCATGTTATTGTCTCTCCTTCTCTTCCAATAGAGTTGATCCTTTATTTTCACTCTTCATCTACTTCCATGTTCCATATCCCTGTCTGTTCTTCTTGTTGTACTATCTTCCTCGACCAGCCTCGGTTCTGCTGGCATGGATTCTATCAACCACTTGTCGTTTCTTACATCTTCTAGCTATTCTTCAAGCTACTACAGTCCATGTTATTGTCTCTCTTTCTCTTCCAATAGAGTTGATCCTTTATTTTCACTCTTCATCTACTTCCATGTTCCATATCCCTGTCCGTTCTCCTTGTTGTACTATCTTCCGCGACCAGCCGCGGTTCTGCTGGCATGGATTCTATCAACCACTTGTCGTTTCTTACATCTTCTAGCTATTCTTCAAGCTACTACAGTCCATGTTATTGTCACTCTTCCTCTTCCAATAGAGTTGATCCTTTATTTTCACTCTTCATCTACTTCCATGTTCCATATCCCTGTCCGTTCTCCTTGTTGTACTATCTTCCTCGACCAGCCTCGGTTCTGCTGGCATGGATTCTATCAACCACTTGTCGTTTCTTACATCTTCTAGCTATTCTTCAAACTACTACAGTCCATGTTATTGTCTCTCCTTCTCTTCCAATAGAGTTGATCCTTTATTTTCACTCTTCATCTACTTCCATGTTCCATATCCCTGTCTGTTCTTCTTGTTGTACTATCTTCCTCGACCAGCCTCGTTTCTGCTGGCATGGATTCTATCAACCACTTGTCGTTTCTTACATCTTCTAGCTATTCTTCAAGCTACTACAGTCCATGTTATTGTCTCTCCTTCTCTTCCAATAGAGTTGATCCTTTATTTTCACTCTTCATCTACTTCCATGTTCCATATCCCTGTCTGTTCTTCCTGTTGTACTATTACCCTCGACCAGCCTCGGTTCTGCTGGCATGGATTCTATCAACCACTTGTCGTTTCTTACATCTTCTAGCTATTCTTCAAGCTACTACAGTCCATGTTATTGTCTCTCCTTCTCTTCCAATAGAGTTGATCCTTTATTTTCACTCTTCATCTACTTCCATGTTCCATATCCCTGTCTGTTCTTCTTGTTGTACTATTACCCTCGACCAGCCTCGGTTCTGCTGGCATGGATTCTATCAACCACTTGTCGTTTCTTACATCTTCTAGCTATTCTTCAAGCTACTACAGTCCATGTTATTGTCTCTCCTTCTCTTCCAATAGAGTTGATCCTTTATTTTCACTCTTCATCTACTTCCATGTTCCATATCCCTGTCTGTTCTCCTTGTTGTACTATCTTCCTCGACCAGCCTCGGTTCTGCTGGCATGGATTCTATCAACCACTTGTCGTATCTTACATCTTCTAGCTATTCTTCAAGCTACGACATTCCATGTTATTGTCTCTCCTTCTCTTCCAATAGAGTTGATCCTTTATTTTCACTCTTCATCTACTTCCATGTTCCATATCCCTGTCTGTTCTTCTTGTTGTACTATCTTCCTCGACCAGCCTCGGTTCTGCTGGCATAGATTCTATCAACCACTTGTCGTTTCTTACATCTTCTAGCTATTCTTCAAGCTACTACAGTCCATGTTATTGTCTCTCCTCCTCTTCCAATAGAGTTGATCCTTTATTTTCACTCTTCATCTACTTCCATGTTCCATATCCATGTCTGTTCTTCTTGTTGTACTACCTTCCGCGACCAGCCGCGGTTCTGGTGGCATGGATTCTATCAACCACTTGTCGTTTCTTACATCTTCTAGCTATTCTTCAAACTACTACAGTCCATGTTATTGTCTCTCCTTCTCTTCCAATAGAGTTGATCCTTTATTTTCACTCTTCATCTACTTCCATGTTCCATATCCCTGTCTGTTCTTCTTGTTGTACTATCTTCCTCGACCAGCCTTGGTTCTGCTGGCATGGATTCTATCAACCACTTGTCGTTTCTTACATCTTCTAGCTATTCTTCAAGCTACTACAGTCCATGTTATTGTCTCTCCTTCTCTTCCAATAGAGTTGATCCTTTATTTTCACTCTTCATCTACTTCCATGTTCCATATCCCTGTCTGTTCTCCTTGTTGTACTATCTTCCTCGACCAGCCTCGGTTCTGCTGGCATAGATTCTATCAACCACTTGTCGTTTCTTACATCTTCTAGCTATTCTTCAAACTACTACAGTCCATGTTATTGTCTCTCCTTCTCTTCCAATAGAGTTGATCCTTTATTTTCACTCTTCATCTACTTCCATGTTCCATATCCCTGTCTGTTCTCCTTGTTGTACTATCTTCCTCGACCAGCCTCGGTTCTGCTGGCATAGATTCTATCAACCACTTGTCGTTTCTTACATCTTCTAGCTATTCTTCAAACTACTACAGTCCATGTTATTGTCTCTCCTTCTCTTCCAATAGAGTTGATCCTTTATTTTCACTCTTCATCTACTTCCATGTTCCATATCCCTGTCTGTTCTCCTTGTTGTACTATCTTCCTCGACCAGCCTCGGTTCTGCTGGCATGGATTCTATCAACCACTTGTCGTTTCTTACATCTTCTAGCTATTCTTCAAGCTACGACATTCCATGTTATTGTCTCTCCTTCTCTTCCAATAGAGTTGATCCTTTATTTTCACTCTTCATCTACTTCCATGTTCCATATCCCTGTCCGTTCTCCTTGTTGTACTATCTTCCTCGACCAGCCTTGGTTCTGCTGGCATGGATTCTATCAACCACTTGTCGTTTCTTAAATCTTCTAGCTATTCTTCAAGCTACTACCGTCCATGTTATTGTCTCTCCTTCTCTTCCAATAGAGTTGATCCTTTATTTTCACTCTTCATCTACTTCCATGTTCCATATCCCTGTCTGTTCTTCTTGTTGTACTATCTTCCTCGACCAGCCTCGGTTCTGCTGGCATGGATTCTATCAACCACTTGTCGTTTCTTACATCTTCTAGCTATTCTTCAAGCTACTACAGTCCATGTTATTGTCTCTCCTCCTCTTCCAATAGAGTTGATCCTTTATTTTCACTCTTCATCTACTTCCATGTTCCATATCCCTGTCTGTTCTTCTTGTTGTACTATCTTCCTCGACCAGCCTTGGTTCTGCTGGCATGGATTCTATCAACCACTTGTCGTTTCTTACATCTTCTAGCTATTCTTCAAGCTACTACAGTCCATGTTATTGTCTCTCCTTCTCTTCTAATAGAGTTGATCCTTTATTTTCACTCTTCATCTACTTCCATGTTCCATATCCCTGTCTGTTCTTCTTGTTGTACTATCTTCCTCGACCAGCCTTGGTTCTGCTGGCATGGATTCTATCAACCACTTGTCGTTTCTTACATCTTCTAGCTATTCTTCAAGCTACTACAGTCCATGTTATTGTCTCTCCTTCTCTTCCAATAGAGTTGATCCTTTATTTTCACTCTTCATCTACTTCCATGTTCCATATCCCTGTCTGTTCTTCTTGTTGTACTATTCCTCGACCAGCCTCGGTTCTGCTGGCATGGATTCTATCAACCACTTGTCGTTTCTTACATCTTCTAGCTATTCTTCAAGCTACTACAGTCCATGTTATTGTCTCTCCTTCTCTTCTAATAGAGTTGATCCTTTATTTTCACTCTTCATCTACTTCCATGTTCCATATCCCTGTCTGTTCTTCTTGTTGTACTATCTTCCTCGACCAGCCTCGGTTCTGCTGGCATAGATTCTATCAACCACTTGTCGTTTCTTACATCTTCTAGCTATTCTTCAAGCTACTACAGTCCATGTTATTGTCTCTCCTTCTCTTCCAATAGAGTTGATCCTTTATTTTCACTCTTCATCTACTTCCATGTTCCATATCCCTGTCTGTTCTTCTTGTTGTACTATCTTCCTCGACCAGCCTCGGTTCTGCTGGCATGGATTCTATCAACCACTTGTCGTTTCTTACATCTTCTAGCTATTCTTCAAGCTACTACAGTCCATGTTATTGTCTCTCCTTCTCTTCCAATAGAGTTGATCCTTTATTTTCACTCTTCATCTACTTCCATGTTCCATATCCCTGTCTGTTCTTCTTGTTGTACTATCTTCCTCGACCAGCCTCGGTTCTGCTGGCATGGATTCTATCAACCACTTGTCGTTTCTTACATCTTCTAGCTATTCTTCAAGCTACTACAGTCCATGTTATTGTCTCTCCTTCTCTTCTAATAGAGTTGATCCTTTATTTTCACTCTTCATCTACTTCCATGTTCCATATCCCTGTCTGTTCTTCTTGTTGTACTATCTTCCTCGACCAGCCTCGGTTCTGCTGGCATGGATTCTATCAACCACTTGTCGTTTCTTACATCTTCTAGCTATTCTTCAAGCTACTACAGTCCATGTTATTGTCTCTCCTTCTCTTCTAATAGAGTTGATCCTTTATTTTCACTCTTCATCTACTTCCATGTTCCATATCCCTGTCTGTTCTTCTTGTTGTACTATTCCTCGACCAGCCTCGGTTCTGCTGGCATGGATTCTATCAACCACTAGTCGTTTCTTACATCTTCTAGCTATTCTTCAAGCTACTACAGTCCATGTTATTGTCTCTCCTTCTCTTCTAATAGAGTTGATCCTTTATTTTCACTCTTCATCTACTTCCATGTTCCATATCCCTGTCTGTTCTTCTTGTTGTACTATCTTCCTCGACCAGCCTCGGTTCTGCTGGCATGGATTCTATCAACCACTTGTCGTATCTTACATCTTCTAGCTATTCTTCAAACTACTACAGTCCATGTTATTGTCTCTCCTTCTCTTCCAATAGAGTTGATCCTTTATTTTCACTCTTCATCTACTTCCATGTTCCATATCCCTGTCTGTTCTTCTTGTTGTACTATTCCTCGACCAGCCTCGGTTCTGCTGGCATGGATTCTATCAACCACTTGTCGTATCTTACATCTTCTAGCTATTCTTCAAGCTACTACAGTCCATGTTATTGTCTCTCCTTCTCTTCCAATAGAGTTGATCCTTTATTTTCACTCTTCATCTACTTCCATGTTCCATATCCCTGTCTGTTCTTCTTGTTGTACTATCTTCCTCGACCAGCCTCGGTTCTGCTGGCATGGATTCTATCAACCACTTGTCGTTTCTTACATCTTCTAGCTATTCTTCAAACTACTACAGTCCATGTTATTGTCTCTCCTTCTCTTCCAATAGAGTTGATCCTTTATTTTCACTCTTCATCTACTTCCATGTTCCATATCCCTGTCTGTTCTTCTTGTTGTACTATTCCTCGACCAGCCTCGGTTCTGCTGGCATGGATTCTATCAACCACTTGTCGTTTCTTACATCTTCTAGCTATTCTTCAAGCTACTACAGTCCATGTTATTGTCTCTCCTCCTCTTCCAATAGAGTTGATCCTTTATTTTCACTCTTTATCTACTTCCATGTTCCATATCCCTGTCTGTTCTTCTTGTTGTACTATTCCTCGACCAGCCTCGGTTCTGCTGGCATGGATTCTATCAACCACTTGTCGTTTCTTACATCTTCTAGCTATTCTTCAAGCTACGACATTCCATGTTATTGTCTCTCCTTCTCTTCCAATAGAGTTGATCCTTTATTTTCACTCTTCATCTACTTCCATGTTCCATATCCCTGTCCGTTCTCCTTGTTGTACTATCTTCCTCGACCAGCCTTGGTTCTGCTGGCATGGATTCTATCAACCACTTGTCGTTTCTTACATCTTTTAGCTATTCTTCAACCTACTACAGTGAGGGTGGGAGGGAGGGAGTGAGGGTGGGAGGGAGGGAGGGAGGGAGGGAGGGAGGGTGGGAGGGAGGGAGGGAGGGGGGGGATAGAGAGAGAGAGAGAGAGAGAGAGAGAGAGAGAGAGAGAGAGAGAGAGAGAGAGAGAGAGAGAGAGAGAGAGAGAAAGTGAGAGAGAGATATCGGATAAAAGGATGAGGAATCTCTGTAGAAGAGCGATATCTGATCTGGAGAAACATCTAAAGAGTATTGAAGAGGAGAAAACTTTATGAAAAATGAGAATAAAACTTCTTTACAGCTTTAATAACTTCTTCTAGTTCCTTCAAACCTTCCATTTCTTTCTTCGCTTACCAACATTTACAGGCAAAAGAAGGATTTTTATATCTGGAAATATTTGTTCTGTTTAATGTATTCATGCACACGTTCAACGCGTTTTCCTCCTGCATTCTTATGGAGGCTCGTTATAAAAACGGAAATTTCGATACATTTGCCTATTCCATCTCAAGCTGACTAAAAATTGGCCGAATTTCCTAAGTTTAGGCGCTATTATACTTTGCCTAATTTAAAAATAAACAGTTATATATATATATATATATATATATATATATATATATATATATATATATACACAAGGTTTCCCACGTTGAGATGTCATAACTTTAGGGGTTTATTCTACATCCCATTTGTAGTTCAGGGGCGCAGAATGAGCGTTCTATCTGAAAATATAAAAAAGCTAGTATAACTTTTGTGTTTTTTAAGAACTACTGGCTTTTTTAAAGAAAAACTAAGATTTTGGAATTGGTGATTAATGTATGGTAAATAACGACAACATTTTTGAATCTACATTAAATGTCCAATAAGAAACACCCGCTATTGAAATATTATCATGTAAATTAAGAGCTATATTAAAAGCTATAGAGGCGAGAATGTTCAATATTAGTTTCTTGTAGTAACTACTCCTTTTCTGCGAATCATCTGCTCACTCACTCACTCACTCACTCACTGACCCATCATCGCCCAGCCCAAACCACTTGACAGAAAAATTTGAAATTTTGCATGGACTCTCCCTTTAGGATGTAAAAACTCGCTAAGAAAGAATTTTTTATATTCAATTGAAATGTTTAAGTATTTCTAGAGGTGTTTGGATTTTTATTTGGTTAGTGCAGGAGAGCCTAGATAGCATGTGTTGCTAGGACGATAACAGGTCAGCCTAAGTAGCATGCGTTGCTAGGACGATAACAGGTCAGCCTAAGTAGCATGTGTTGCTAGGACGATAACAGGTCAGCCTAAGTAGCATGCGTTGCTAGGACGATAACAGGTCAGCCTAAGTAGCATGCGTTGCTAGGACGATAACAGGTCAGCCTAAGTAGCATGCGTTGCTAGGACGATAACAGGTCAGCCTAAGTAGCATGTGTTGCTAGGACGATAACAGGTCAGCCTAAGTAGCATGCGTTGCTAGGACGATAACAGGTCAGCCTAAGTAGCATGCGTTGCTAGGACGATAACAGGTCAGCCTAAGTAGCATGTGTTGCTAGGACGATAACAGGTCAGCCTAAGTAGCATGTGTTGCTAGGACGATAACAGGTCAGCCTAAGTAGCATGCGTTGCTAGGACGATAACAGGTCAGCCTAAGTAGCATGCGTTGCTAGGACGATAACAGGTCAGCCTAAGTAGCATGTGTTGCTAGGACGATAACAGGTCAGCCTAAGTAGCATGTGTTGCTAGGACGATAACAGGTCAGCCTAAGTAGCATGCGTTGCTAGGACGATAACAGGTCAGCCTAAGTAGCATGTGTTGCTAGGACGATAACAGGTCAGCCTAAGTAGCATGTGTTGCTAGGACGATAACAGGTCAGCCTAAGTAGCATGCGTTGCTAGGACGATAACAGGTCAGCCTAAGTAGCATGCGTTGCTAGGACGATAACAGGTCAGCCTAAGTAGCATGCGTTGCTAGGACGATAACAGGTCAGCCTAAGTAGCATGTGTTGCTAGGACGATAACAGGTCAGCTGTTTCCGTGTATTTAGTTATTACTATTATTTCTATTTGAGCTTTATTTCAACTATGATGGCAGACCTTGAATTACTAGAAATAAACCTCATAGAGTTTACACTATAACTGGTGATGGTCCATCCTTGGTAATAATATCCCGAACCCTTGCACTGCCTCCTCACCCATCAGCATCCCCAGTCAGAGCACTTCTTGGTAATGCTCGCAAATATAATGGTTGTTTCCAAATGACATCTAGCAAATATAAATTTTTAAATGTTCACCTACATTTATTATTGACAACGGATTTTTACCTGAACTGGTAAAACTCCTGTTGCTGCTAACCAATAGCTTGACGATGGTCTGGAATGGCCCAATCCAAAGAAATATTATACTTTGATTACTTATCAATTGATGAATATCATATAGTATGACTGAAACCGTGCTATAATAAACTACACAAAATTATACATTAGCATTAATTCTGATGATACATTATTTAATGCAATAAAATAACTACTTATCTGCCGTGACGAAGCACGAGTATTCAGCTAGTTCCTTATTAAGCTGTACAGCTAGACTGTGTTGCTGTAAATAGAGAGAGAGAGTCAACCCATATCTAGTTCCTAACTGATAAGAGATATCTTCAAATCGGGTCACCTGGAAGGTCAGGTGGTTGTCCTCTTTCTCTTCACTATACCTTTCCCTATCCTACTTCTGTCTGCACCTTATAATAACTCAATATGCAAATAATTTTCAAACCAATATGATTTTTATGGATTATTTATCATTAATATTCTCCGGAATTCATTAAACTTAATTTTAATTTTTATTTATTCACATACTAAGCTAATATCCATAGATTATTTTACATATACTAATGTATTCAAAATATCTGTATTTGTAAGAAGCAAAGTTGTAAGTATTATTACTAAAAATAAGTAGCACTAAAACAATATATAAAAGAGTACACTAATCAAGTCTTATAAGTTCCTAAAAATAATGTTTATATAATTAATGAACAATAAACGGACTAAATAGAATTATAAAATGTTTTGTAAAATTTATAAATGTTTATAATTCCAATTACATTATGAAATATAGAGATAATCTCAGTTCTAAGTATGTCGCAGGAAAGCTGATTAAATTCTACAACATTGTAAGATTCGGAAGTCTGCAAGATGTGTTTTAGAATATTAGTTATTTTCGAAACCTTGTCCATATCCCGAAGCTTTTATTAATTTTTACTATTAGATTTGCTATTACGGATTAAATAAGATAATTTTCAACATTGAATGTGCGTTAGCCTTAAAAGAAATTTAATACTGTTTTCAAAAATATAATGCATGGTTGAAAAAAAATATGTACAAGGAGAGAAAATTGGAGATGTACTACAGAAACACGTTTTCTTCTAAGGAACCTTTAGAAGGACATATTTCTGAAAGGAAGTGACATAGAAATGTTTGGTTGGCGGTGTTCAACTACATTTTCTGTTTAGTTTCACCTCCTGAAGGATTGTCATTAACTTCCGGTACGCCCTGTATAGTTTCACTTCCTGAAGGATTGTCATTAACTTCCGGTACGCCCTGTATAGTTTCACCTCCTGAAGGATTGTCATTAACTTCCGGTACGCCCTGTATAGTTTCACCTCCTGAAGGATTGTCATTAACTTCCGGTACTCCCTGTATAGTTTCACCTCCTGAAGGATTGTCATTAACTTCCGGTACGCCCTGTGTAGTTTCACCTCCTGAAGGATTGTCATTAACTTCCGGTACGCCCTGTATAGTTTCACCTCCTGAAGGATTGTCATTAACTTCCGGTACGCCCTGTATAGTTTCACCTCCTGAAGGATTGTCATTAACTTCCGGTACGCCCTGTGTAGTTTCACCTCCTGAAGGATTGTCATTAACTTCCGGTACGCCCTGTATAGTTTCACCTCCTGAAGGATTGTCATTAACTTCCGGTACGCCCTGTATAGTTTCACCTCCTGAAGGATTGTCATTAACTTCCGGTACGCCCTGTATAGTTTCACCTCCTGAAGGATTGTCATTAACTTCCGGTACGCCCTGTGTAGTTTCACCTCCTGAAGGATTGTCATTAACTTCCGGTACGCCCTGTATAGTTTCACCTCCTGAAGGATTGTCATTAACTTCCGGTACGCCCTGTATAGTTTCACCTCCTGAAGGATTGTCATTAACTTCCGGTACGCCCTGTATAGTTTCACCTCCTGAAGGATTGTCATTAACTTCCGGTACGCCCTGTGTAGTTTCACCTCCTGAAGGATTGTCATTAACTTCCGGTACGCCCTGTGTAGTTTCACCTCCTGAAGGATTGTCATTAACTTCCGGTACGCCCTGTATAGTTTCACCTCCTGAAGGATTGTCATTAACTTCCGGTACGCCCTGTATAGTTTCACCTCCTGAAGGATTGTCATTAACTTCCGGTACGCCCTGTATAGTTTCACCTCCTGAAGGATTGTCATTAACTTCCGGTACACCCTGTATAGTTTCACCTCCTGAAGGATTGTCATTAACTTCCGGTACGCCCTGTATAGTTTCACCTCCTGAAGGATTGTCATTAACTTCCGGTACGCCCTGTATAGTTTCACCTCCTGAAGGATTGTCATTAACTTCCGGTACGCCCTGTATAGTTTCACCTCCTGAAGGATTGTCATTAACTTCCGGTACGCCCTGTATAGTTTCACCTCCTGAAGGATTGTCATTAACTTCCGGTACGCCCTGTATAGTTTCACCTCCTGAAGGATTGTCATTAACTTCCGGTACACCCTGTATAGTTTCACCTCCTGAAGGATTGTCATTAACTTCCGGTACGCCCTGTATAGTTTCACCTCCTGAAGGATTGTCATTAACTTCCGGTACACCCTGTATAGTTTCACCTCCTGAAGGATTGTCATTAACTTCCGGTACACCCTGTATAGTTTCACCTCCTGAAGGATTGTCATTAACTTCCGGTACGCCCTGTATAGTTTCACCTCCTGAAGGATTGTCATTAACTTCCGGTACGCCCTGTATAGTTTCACCTCCTGAAGGATTGTCATTAACTTCCGGTACGCCCTGTATAGTTTCACCTCCTGAAGGATTGTCATTAACTTCCGGTACACCCTGTATAGTTTCACCTCCTGAAGGATTGTCATTAACTTCCGGTACGCCCTGTATAGTTTCACCTCCTGAAGGATTGTCATTAACTTCCGGTACGCCCTGTATAGTTTCACCTCCTGAAGGATTGTCATTAACTTCCGGTACGCCCTGTATAGTTTCACCTCCTGAAGGATTGTCATTAACTTCCGGTACGCCCTGTATAGTTTCACCTCCTGAAGGATTGTCATTAACTTCCGGTACGCCCTGTATAGTTTCACCTCCTGAAGGATTGTCATTAACTTCCGGTACACCCTGTATAGTTTCACCTCCTGAAGGATTGTCATTAACTTCCGGTACGCCCTGTATAGTTTCACCTCCTGAAGGATTGTCATTAACTTCCGGTACGCCCTGTATAGTTTCACCTCCTGAAGGATTGTCATTAACTTCCGGTACGCCCTGTATAGTTTCACCTCCTGAAGGATTGTCATTAACTTCCGGTACGCCCTGTATAGTTTCACCTCCTGAAGGATTGTCATTAACTTCCGGTACGCCCTGTATAGTTTCACCTCCTGAAGGATTGTCATTAACTTCCGGTACGCCCTGTATAGTTTCACCTCCTGAAGGATTGTCATTAACTTCCGGTACGCCCTGTATAGTTTCACCTCCTGAAGGATTGTCATTAACTTCCGGTACGCCCTGTATAGTTTCACCTCCTGAAGGATTGTCATTAACTTCCGGTACGCCCTGTATAGTTTCACCTCCTGAAGGATTGTCATTAACTTCCGGTACGCCCTGTATAGTTTCACCTCCTGAAGGATTGTCATTAACTTCCGGTACGCCCTGTATAGTTTCACCTCCTGAAGGATTGTCATTAACTTCCGGTACGCCCTGTATAGTTTCACCTCCTGAAGGATTGTCATTAACTTCCGGTACGCCCTGTATAGTTTCACCTCCTGAAGGATTGTCATTAACTTCCGGTACGCCCTGTATAGTTTCACCTCCTGAAGGATTGTCATTAACTTCCGGTACGCCCTGTATAGTTTCACCTCCTGAAGGATTGTCATTAACTTCCGGTACGCCCTGTATAGTTTCACCTCCTGAAGGATTGTCATTAACTTCCGGTACGCCCTGTATAGTTTCACCTCCTGAAGGATTGTCATTAACTTCCGGTACGCCCTGTATAGTTTCACCTCCTGAAGGATTGTCATTAACTTCCGGTACGCCCTGTATAGTTTCACCTCCTGAAGGATTGTCATTAACTTCCGGTACGCCCTGTATAGTTTCACCTCCTGAAGGATTGTCATTAACTTCCGGTACGCCCTGTATAGTTTCACCTCCTGAAGGATTGTCATTAACTTCCGGTACGCCCTGTATAGTTTCACCTCCTGAAGGATTGTCATTAACTTCCGGTACGCCCTGTATAGTTTCACCTCCTGAAGGATTGTCATTAACTTCCGGTACTCCCTGTGTAGTGGTAAAAACATTCCTTCGAAAAAAATTAAATTTTAGGACATATTTTTACTGATTAAATCAATAGTTCGGGGGGGGGGTACATTGTGAAGGTCTCATTACAACTTACACATGTTGGTCTCTGCCTATTTTCAGAGATTAGGCTAATGGGTTAGGCATGGCTGAATATTTGAAATGAGGAGATATTCTAAATTCCATTATTAGATAGAGATAGATTTCATGATGATAATATCATCGAATGAAACCTATTCTCTATATTATATTAACCTATAATAACCTATTATCTATATTATATTAACCTATAATAACCTATTCTCTATATTATATTAACCTATAATAACCTATTCTCTATATTATATTAACCTATAATAACCTATTATCTATATTATAGGCTACAGGTTGTAGAGATAGGTTTCATGATTATAATATCATCGGAGGAACCTATTCTTTATATTATATTAACCTACAATAACCTATTCTCTATATTATAGGCTACAGGTTGTTGAGATAAGACAACCTTCTAGATGTTAGACCGACAGTACATTAAAGTGTTGCGGGGTTGCCTAATAGTAGCGCCGTGCTTAGAAGCCAGCTGAATTACAGAGCTGTCTCTCTCTCTAATGTTTCCTGGCTAACCACAACATCTTCCAGCAAAACCACCTCTTTATGTCTCCCTTTCTCCTCCATTCCCTTTACTTTCAACCTATTTCTTCAATGGAGTAATCATATATCCCTCTTGGTTTTTTTCTTATTTATGCTAACGTTTTACTTTTATTAAACATACTTACCGTTAATTGTTAGTCTGTAAGATATTCTTCCGTTATGATTGATAACCTGTTGCTATTCGTAGTAACTTTTTACTATGAAAATAAACTTTTACTATATTAGGTAACGTTTCGCTATTCGCAATAAGGCATTACAGCACACATCCAATAACATGCGAAATTTTCGAAAACAATACATCAAAATAATAAACATATTACACTGTACTGGTTGCACGGACACGAAGACATAAGACAAAGTACTGCAGTAGACGAAAAAGCTAAATTAGCAACTCGACGACCAGCACCAGACGTACATTACATGACATACCAGGATCATCAAGCCGAATCTAAGAGATATGTAACAGGTAAATATGAAGAATCCTGGTACAACACGACAGATATCAAGCACTACATAACATACCAGGATCTTCAAGCCGTATCTAAGAGATATGTAACAGGTAAATATGAAGAATCCTGGTACAACACGACAGACATCAAGCACTACATAACATACCAGGATCTTCAAGCCGTATCTAAGAGATATGTAACAGGTAAATATGAAGAATCCTGGTACAACACGACAGACATCAAGCACTACATGACATACCAGGATCATCAAGCCGAATCTAAGAGATATGTAACAGGTAAATATGAAGAATCCTGGTACAACACGACAGATATCAAGCACTACATAACATACCAGGATCTTCAAGCCGTATCTAAGAGATATGTAACAGGTAAATATGAAGAATCCTGGTACAACACGACAGACATCAAGCACTACATAACATACCAGGATCTTCAAGCCGTATCTAAGAGATATGTAACAGGTAAATATGAAGAATCCTGGTACAACACGACAGATATCAAGCACTACATGACATACCAGGATCATCAAGCCGTGTCTAAGAGATATGTAACAGGTAAATATGAAGAATCCTGGTACAACACGACAAGTACCAGACGTAAATTACATGACATACCAGGATCATCAAGCCGTATCTAAGAGATATGTAACAGGTAAATATGAAGAATCCTGGTACAACACGACAGATATCAAGCACTACATGACATACCAGGATCATCAAGCCGTATCTAAGAGATATGTAACAGGTAAATATGAAGAATCCTGGTACAACACGACAAGTACCAGACGTAAATTACATGACATACCAGGATCATCAAGCCGTATCTAAGAGATATGTAACAGGTAAATATGAAGAATCCTGGTACAACACGACAGATATCAAGCACTACATGACATACCAGGATCATCAAGCCGTATCTAAGAGATATGTAACAGGTAAATATGAAGAATCCTGGTACAACACGACAAGTACCAGACGTAAATTACATGACATACCAGGATCATCAAGCCGTATCTAAGAGATATGTAACAGGTAAATATGAAGAATCCTGGTACAACACGACAGATATCAAGCACTACATGACATACCAGGATCATCAAGCCGTATCTAAGAGATATGTAACAGGTAAATATGAAGAATCCTGGTACAACACGACAAGTACCAGACGTAAACTACATGACATACCAGGATCATCAAGCCGTATCTAAGAGATATGTAACAGGTAAATATGAAGAATCCTGGTACAACACGACAAGTACCAGACGTAAACTACATGACATACCAGGATCTTCAAGCCGTATCTAAGAGATATGTAACAGGTAAATATGAAGAATCCTGGTACAACACGACAGACATCAAGCACTACATGACATACCAGGATCATCAAGCCGAATCTAAGAGATATGTAACAGGTAAATATGAAGAATCCTGGTACAACACGGCAGATATCAAGCACTACATAACATACCAGGATCTTCAAGCCGTATCTAAGAGATATGTAACAGGTAAATATGAAGAATCCTGGTACAACACGACAGACATCAAGCACTACATAACATACCAGGATCTTCAAGCCGTATCTAAGAGATATGTAACAGGTAAATATGAAGAATCCTGGTACAACACGACAGATATCAAGCACTACATGACATACCAGGATCATCAAGCCGTGTCTAAGAGATATGTAACAGGTAAATATGAAGAATCCTGGTACAACACGACAAGTACCAGACGTAAATTACATGACATACCAGGATCATCAAGCCGTATCTAAGAGATATGTAACAGGTAAATATGAAGAATCCTGGTACAACACGACAGATATCAAGCACTACATGACATACCAGGATCATCAAGCCGTATCTAAGAGATATGTAACAGGTAAATATGAAGAATCCTGGTACAACACGACAAGTACCAGACGTAAATTACATGACATACCAGGATCATCAAGCCGTATCTAAGAGATATGTAACAGGTAAATATGAAGAATCCTGGTACAACACGACAGATATCAAGCACTACATGACATACCAGGATCATCAAGTCGTATCTAAGAGGTATGTAACAGGTAAATATGAAGAATCCTGGTACAACACGACAAGTACCAGACGTAAACTACATGACATACCAGGATCATCAAGCCGTATCTAAGAGATATGTAACAGGTAAATATGAAGAATCCTGGTACAACACGACAGACATCAAGCACTACATGACATACCAGGATCTTCAAGCCATATCTAAGAGATATGTAACAGGTAAATATGAAGAATCCTGGTACAACACGACAGATATCAAGCACTACATGACATACCAGGATCATCAAGCCGTATCTAAGAGATATGTAACCGGTAAATATGAAGAATCCTGGTACAACACGACAAGTACCAGACGTAAATTACATGACATACCAGGATCATCAAGCCGTATCTAAGAGATATGTAACAGGTAAATATGAAGAATCCTGGTACAACACGACAGAAGCACTACATGACATACCAGGATCATCAAGCCGTATCTAAGAGATATGTAACAGGTAAATATGAAGAATCCTGGTACAACACGACAAGTACCAGACGTAAACTACATGACATACCAGGATCATCAAGCCGTATCTAAGAGATATGTAACAGGTAAATATGAAGAATCCTGGTACAACACGACAGATATCAAGCACTACATGACATACCAGGATCATCAAGCCGTGTCTAAGAGATATGTAACAGGTAAATATGAAGAATCATGGTACAACACGACAAGTACCAGACGTCAACTACGTGACATACCAGGATCTTCAAGCCGTATCTAAGAGATATGTAACAGGTAAATATGAAGAATCCTGGTACAACACGACAGATATCAAGCACTACATAACATACCAGGATCTTCAATCCGTATCTAAGAGATATGTAACAGGTAAATATGAAGAATCCTGGTACAACACGACAGACATCAAGCACTACATAACATACCAGGATCTTCAAGCCGTATCTAAGAGATATGTAACAGGTAAATATGAAGAATCCTGGTACAACACGACAAGTACCAGACGTAAATTACATGACATACCAGGATCATCAAGCCGTATCTAAGAGATATGTAACAGGTAAATATGAAGAATCCTGGTAGAACACGACAGATATCAAGCACTACATGACATACCAGGATCATCAAGCCGTATCTAAGAGATATGTAACAGGTCAATATGAAGAATCCTGGTACAACACGACAGATATCAAGCACTACATGACATACCAGGATCATCAAGCCGTATCTAAGAGATATGTAACAGGTAAATATGAAGAATCCTGGTACAACACGACAAGTACCAGACGTAAACTACATGACATACCAGGATCATCAAGGCGTATCTAAGAGATATGTAACAGGTAAATATGAAGAATCCTGGTACAACACGACAAGTACCAGACGTAAACTACATGACATACCAGGATCTTCAAGCCGTATCTAAGAGATATGTAACAGGTAAATATGAAGAATCCTGGTTCAACACGACAGACATCAAGCACTACATGACATACCAGGATCTTCAATCCGTATCTAAGAGATATGTAACAGGTAAATATGAAGAATCCTGGTACAACACGACAAGTACCAGACGTAAACTACATGACATACCAGGATCTTCAAGCCGTATCTAAGAGATATGTAACAGGTAAATATGAAGAATCCTGGTACAACACGACAGACATCAAGCACTACATGACATACCAGGATCTTCAATCCGTATCTAAGAGATATGTAACAGGTAAATATGAAGAATCCTGGTACAACACGACAAGTACCAGACGTAAACTACATGACATACCAGGATCTTCAAGCCGTATCTAAGAGATATGTAACAGGTAAATATGAAGAATCCTAGTACAACACGACAGACATCAAGCACTACATGACATACCAGGATCTTCAATCCGTATCTAAGAGATATGTCACAGGTAAATATGAAGAATCCTGGTACAACACGACAAGTACCAGACGTAAACTACATGACATACCAGGATCTTCAAGCCGTATCTAAGAGATATGTAACAGGTAAATATGAAGAATCCTGGTACAACACGACAAGTACCAGACGTAAACTACATGACATACCAGGATCATCAAGCCGTATCTAAGAGATATGTAACAGGTAAATATGAAGAATCCTGGTACAACACGACAAGTACCAGACGTAAACTACATGACATACCAGGATCTTCAAGCCGTATCTAAGAGATATGTAACAGGTAAATATGAAGAATCCTGGTTCAACACGACAGACATCAAGCACTACATGACATACCAGGATCTTCAATCCGTATCTAAGAGATATGTAACAGGTAAATATGAAGAATCCTGGTACAACACGACAAGTACCAGACGTAAACTACATGACATACCAGGATCTTCAAGCCGTATCTAAGAGATATGTAACAGGTAAATATGAAGAATCCTGGTACAACACGACAGACATCAAGCACTACATGACATACCAGGATCTTCAATCCGTATCTAAGAGATATGTAACAGGTAAATATGAAGAATCCTGGTACAACACGACAAGTACCAGACGTAAACTACATGACATACCAGGATCTTCAAGCCGTATCTAAGAGATATGTAACAGGTAAATATGAAGAATCCTAGTACAACACGACAGACATCAAGCACTACATGACATACTAGGATCTTCAATCCGTATCTAAGAGATATGTAACAGGTAAATATGAAGAATCCTGGTACAACACGACAAGTACCAGACGTAAACTACATGACATACCAGGATCTTCAAGCCGTATCTAAGAGATATGTAACAGGTAAATATGAAGAATCCTGGTACAACACGACGGACATCAAGCTTCGAGAAATCAAGCATACTGTACAGGAATGGTCATCCAGTAACAGACCAAATAGACGAGAACAAGTTATATTATGCCGTCTCAGGATTGGCCACACTCGGTTCACTCACTCGTACATTATTTCAAGATAGGACAGACCAACTAGTACCTACTGCAATACAGAATTATAACACATTCTAACAGACTGTACACTTAGGTCAAATCTTAAATTACCGTACAATCTGAGAGAATTACTTTCCGATGGCAGCCAGTACATTGAAAAAGTGATGAAATACCTTATAGGCACACATTTATACAATAATATTTAAATAAAGAAAAAGCTGTTGATAATTCGATTATAACCAAAACTACTTTGCTATGTTGATTCGGTATCATTGACCTGACACACAACATAGAACACACGGATAGTTATATCTAAGATAACATGACTACATTATTACCTCATTCACATACAAGTAATCTAATAATGTGATATTATAATATTCCATCATCAATACGGTGTAAAACTAAAATAAATTAAAAAATAGTTAACGAAATCTACGTAAATTAAAAAATGTTCTCTAGAAAACCCAGAACTTTTGAATAGCAAAAGCCAAAAATCTATTTTCTTCGAGTTGACTGTAAAATTAACAGACTTCTGACGACTTTAGTTTGTTTTCCAACTGAAATAACCAGTAAGCATATCGGGGAATTGCTATCCAGTAAGCATATCGGGGAATTGCTATCCAGTAAGCATATCGGGGAATTGCTATCCAGTAAGCATATCGGGGAATTGCTATCCAGTAAGCATATCGGGGAATTGCTATCCAGTAAGCATATCGGGGAATTGCTATCCAGTAAGCATATCGGGGAATTGCTATCCAGTAAGCATATCGGGGAATTGCTATCCAGTAAGCATATCGGGGAATTGCTATCTCCTAGTGGTCGAAGTTTTACCAACTACTGGTCGTGTTCTTCTGTAAATTATTATGACATTCAGACAATTGATGTTGTAAGGAAAACCGTAGCTGAAAAACCGTAGGGTATCGAATAATTTGATTTTCATTGTAATACTGATAAAAATGTACACGAAAGATATATCTTATATATGAACCTCATTAATGTCTTAGGGGTTGGGCAGATCGTAATGTCGCCCTACATCTAAATGTTATATAAATGAATACTACATAATAAGAATAATTATTATTAAAAATAACAATAAAATAAAATAATTTTTATAGAACATTGAACAACTAAATATATACAAACTTTAAGGAAGAAGATGGTTTCAATCATCCTTAAGAAATATAGAAACCACAGTAGGGTGATGGAATCTTTAGGACAACCCTCACAAACCTGAAACAAAAAAAAACCATTCATAATATAAAATAGTACAAAAAACTATAGAATATAGAAGTAAGAGTATGAATTACATTGAAGCTAAGTAATACGAAGCAGAATCAGTTAATCTAAAATATCGTAAATCTCCATGTAAATAAAACAGCCCTGAAACAAAACTAAAAATACTTTTCCTTTACTGCCTTAATACAATCTGTTGCGGCAAATTATACAAAATTCAAAATTTCTTTGCTAGGTAGATGTATGTATTCAATATAGCTCTAATAATTCTCGCTAGAGAAAAAAATAAGTTTTGAAACGATTCAAGCATTGGCGAAAAAAATACTTCGTACTCGTGCGTATTACAAATTTTTATTGTTTGAAGCATAATGAATATAATAAAACGACCAAATAAATATAAGATACAATTAATAATCTTGGATCGGAAACTCACACAGCGTACTTTTACTTGCAACAAAGAAACAGGATTTAGGTTATGAAGAACTACAAGTAGCTCTGTAGGTATTATTGAATAATGATTAATATTCCCCTAAGATGAAACTGGTTTTGTGAATCTCAAGTTGCTTGCAACGCATAGATAGAAAACCATAGGTTGGTGCACTCAGAGTTTCATGAAACTGTTTTCGTTAAACTCAAGTGGCTTGCAACGCATAGATAGAAAACCATAAGTTGGTGAACTCAGAGTTTCATGAAACTGGTTTCGTGAATCTCAAGTTGCTTGCAACGCATAGATAGAAAACCATAGGTTGGTGCACTCAGAGTTTCATGAAACTGTTTTCGTTAAACTCAAGTGGCTTGCAACGCATAGATAGAAAACCATAGGTTGGTGCACTCAGAGTTTCATGAAACTTTAGGCCCGGTGCACACTGAATAAACCGGTTTCATGAAACTGATTTCTTGAAACTTGCACACACAGTATCATGAAATTCGTTATATCGGTTTCCAATTGCTTCAGTTTCCCATTTCATCAGTGGATCTAGTAGTTCTAATAAGCGATCAAAAACTGGCTTCGACACCCTAAAAAAATTCTTAAATTTATCAGGATCTTTGTTTTAGTTGGCGAACTTCAACAAAACAGATGTGTTGCCCTTTCCTAATCATCGGGTGAACCTAGAAAATGAGTTTTTTATTTTTAGCCACCCCCACAAGAAAATTGCATCATTGTTTGAATCCATCACGAAACTGATGGAAAACAGGTACTTCTGTGCACACTTTAATGAAATAGGTTTCATGAAAGCAGTTTCTTCAGCCAGCGCCGGGCCTAAACCATTAAATACTGACTTCCCATTACCACAAGCTAGCAGAATACCGAGGTATTTAATGAAATAGGTTTCATGAAAGCAGTTTCTTCAGCCTGCACCGGGCCTAAACCATTAAATACTGACTTCCCATTACCACAAGCTAGCAGAATGCCGAAGTATTTAATGAAATAGGTTTCATGAAAGCAGTTTCTTCAGCCTGCACCGGGCCTAAACCATTAAATACTGACTTCCCATTACCACAAGCTAGCAGAATGCCGAGGTATTTAATGAAATAGGTTTCATGAAAGCAGTTTCTTCAGCCAGCGCCGGGCCTAAACCATTAAATACTGACTTCCCATTACCACAAGCTAGCAGAATACCGAGGTATTTAATGAAATAGGTTTCATGAAAGCAGTTTCTTCAGCCTGCACCGGGCCTAAACCATTAAATACTGACTTCCCATTACCACAAGCTAGCAGAATACCGAGGTATTTAATGAAATAGGTTTCATGAAAGCAGTTTCTTCAGCCAGCGCCGGGCCTAAACCATTAAATACTGACTTCCCATTACCACAAGCTAGCAGAATACCGAGGTATTTAATGAAATAGGTTTCATGAAAGCAGTTTCTTCAGCCTGCACCGGGCCTAAACCATTAAATACTGACTTCCCATTACCACAAGCTAGCAGAATGCCGAGGTATTTAATGAAATAGGTTTCATGAAAGCAGTTTCTTCAGCCTGCACCGGGCCTAAACCATTAAATACTGACTTCCCATTACCACAAGCTAGCAGAATGCCGAGGTATTTAATGAAATAGGTTTCATGAAAGCAGTTTCTTCAGCCAGCGCCGGGCCTAAACCATTAAATACTGACTTCCCATTACCACAAGCTAGCAGAATACCGAGGTATTTAATGAAATAGGTTTCATGAAAGCAGTTTCTTCAGCCTGCACCGGGCCTAAACCATTAAATACTGACTTCCCATTACCACAAGCTAGCAGAATACCGAGGTATTTAATGAAATAGGTTTCATGAAAGCAGTTTCTTCAGCCTGCACCGGGCCTAAACCATTAAATACTGACTTCCCATTACCACAAGCTAGCAGAATGCCGAGGTATTTAATGAAATAGGATTCATGAAAGCAGATTCTTCAGCCTGCAACGGGCCTAAACCATTAAATACTGACTTCCCGTTACCACAAGCTAGCAGAATGCCGAGGTATTTAATGAAATAGGTTTCATGAAAGCAGTTTCTTCAGCCAGCGCCGGGCCTAAACCATTAAATACTGACTTCCCATTACCACAAGCTAGCAGAATACCGAGGTATTTAATGAAATAGGTTTCATGAAAGCAGTTTCTTCAGCCTGCACCGGGCCTAAACCATTAAATACTGACTTCCCATTACCACAAGCTAGCAGAATACCGAGGTATTTAATGAAATAGGTTTCATGAAAGCAGTTTCTTCAGCCAGCGCCGGGCCTAAACCATTAAATACTGACTTCCCATTACCACAAGCTAGCAGAATGCCGAGGTATTTAATGAAATAGGTTTCATGAAAGCAGTTTCTTCAGCCTGCACCGGGCCTAAACCATTAAATACTGACTTCCCATTACCACAAGCTAGCAGAATGCCGAGGTATTTAATGAAATAGGTTTCATGAAAGCAGTTTCTTCAGCCTGCACCGGGCCTAAACCATTAAATACTGACTTCCCATTACCACAAGCTAGCAGAATGCCGAGGTATTTAATGAAATAGGTTTCATGAAAGCAGTTTCTTCAGCCTGCACCGGGCCTAAACCATTAAATACTGACTTCCCTTTACCACAAGCTAGCTGAATGCCGAGGTATTTAATGAAATAGGTTTCATGAAAGCAGTTTCTTCAGCCTGCACCGGGCCTAAACCATTAAATACTGACTTCCCATTACCACAAGCTAGCAGAATACCGAGGTATTTAATGAAATAGGTTTCATGAAAGCAGTTTCTTCAGCCAGCGCCGGGCCTAAACCATTAAATACTGACTTCCCATTACCACAAGCTAGCAGAATGCCGAGGTATTTAATGAAATAGGTTTCATGAAAGCAGTTTCTTCAGCCTGCACCGGGCCTAAACCATTAAATACTGACTTCCCATTACCACAAGCTAGCTGAATGCCGAGGTATTTAATGAAATAGGTTTCATGAAAGCAGTTTCTTCAGCCTGCACCGGGCCTAATCCATTAAATACTGACTTCCCATTACCACAAGCTAGCAGAATACCGAGGTATTTAATGAAATAGGTTTCATGAAAGCAGTTTCTTCAGCCAGCGCCGGGCCTAAACCATTAAATACTGACTTCCCATTACCACAAGCTAGCAGAATGCCGAGGTATTTAATGAAATAGGTTTCATGAAAGCAGTTTCTTCAGCCAGCGCCGGGCCTAAACCATTAAATACTGACTTCCCATTACCACAAGCTAGCAGAATGCCGAGGTATTTAATGAAATAGGTTTCATGAAAGCAGTTTCTTCAGCCTGCACCGGGCCTAAACCATTAAATACTGACTTCCCATTACCACAAGCTAGCTGAATGCCGAGGTATTTAATGAAAAATACGAAAACCTCAAAACAGCTGTTTTGTAAAATGTTTTTTTCCCCTTATACTTCGTCAAGACCAAACGCAACCAAAAGTTGTATGTCCTTCTTTAGATAAATGTCAAACGTCTTGGAAATATGACATTCCATCCGCCATTATCGGATGACCAAAGCGAAATAATTATCTACGTTCTATTTTGCCCTAAAATAAAAGCATGTTCCACGCGAAAAAAAAACCTAAGCAAATTATCAAGTTGTAAATACTTTGGTTATAGACAAAAAAAAATAAACCAAATATTCCAATACCACACTCGTGATAATATCGTTGCAACAAGTATACGGTTAG
>OX328126.1:2105684-2240172 GCA_946811695.1 Gonocerus acuteangulatus
CTTTTGTCAGCTGAAATACCTCTTATCAGGAGAAACACGTTCTATCAGCTGTCATAACTTCCAACCGCTGAAATATCTCACATCAGCTAAAACGATTCCGATCAGGTGAAATGCCTGTGGTAAGCTGAGGTACCTCCTCTTATCTGAATACCTTCTACCCGCTCATACAATTCCTATCAGCTCAAATAGCTACAATCGGCTGTAACACTTCCCATCTGCTGGAACACCTTCGATAAGCCGATATAAGCCCCAACAGCTGAAATATCTCCCATCTCTAATCAGCTGAAAATAACTTGTTTCAGTTGAAATATTTCCCTGCAGTGAAAATATATCTCCCATCAGCTTGGAAACCCTTCTATAAGCTGAAACGTCTTCGATCAGTTGATATGCCTCCCAACAGCTGAAAACTCTCATATCCACTGCAACATCTCCGATCCGCTGAAATACCTTCCATCTGCTGATCGACCTCCAATAACCTGAAATAACTCCAATCAACTGAAATATCTCGTATCAGCTGCAACACCTGCCATCAGCTGATATATTTCCAAACAGCTGAAATATTTTCCACCCGCTAAAACACCTTCTATCAACTTAAAAAATTCCCTTCAGCAGAAATAACTCCCAACAGCTGTAGTACCTTCTATCAGTTGAAACAGCCCCGATCAGCTAACATAACTCCCAACAGCTGAATATCTTCCATCAGCTTAAACATATTCGAATAATAAATAAAACACCAAGTTTATTTGTTTAGCCTACTACAATTACACTATGAAAATTATTGGCAAGAAATGTGCCCTCGTGTAATATACAATAAATTGTGAGCTATAAAAACTACAACTCAACATTGTTTATCAAAGTGAAGTTGCTTTAAAAGAGAAAATAATAATAATAATGTTTCCCTAGGTTTAAATCTTCTTTTGCCTTTTGATTTTCACTTTCTGTAATATTCCTTCGTTTACATCTCCCGATATCAGGATGCTCTAATTCCCTTTGAGAAAGTTCCATAAAGAAAATGAGAATGTATTTCTAACCAATCTACAGATAATGAGAGCTAGTATTGGAATTGAATTGTCTGCTCGTTAAATTTCAGTTGATAAATATATATTTCATGGAATAATTGTACAATTCCTTTGGACCCATAGAGTCTTATCTCTAGAATGTTTCACAAACAACTCAACAAAAAGTCCGACTCGCTGAATCTGCGTCATCTTATCATCTCTAGTGTCATTAGGGAAGTTTAGATTAAAAACAGTTTTGATTTTTCATGGAAAATGTAAAGTCAAAGATAAGATTTTTGGGTCCACAACAAAAAACTGGCAGTATCCTATACGGAAATTAGATCTTCCTCCATCTTTTACTAAATTTATCATTTCACTCATTATGCAATTTAGAAAACAGCTGATTAAACACTAAGACCAATAGACACAATCAAAGGTCCAATCAAACGAAACTAACAGCTCTAGACAACCGTTTCTCGGATTCATATCGTCCATCTAAAGTCGCTTTAGAACCTTTTTACAACTTTCATGAAGGAATTTTTGAAAAATTACTTTCAATCATTATCGATCCTACCTAGTAGACACCAAAAATGACACTTGTTTAAATATTATATATATATATATATATATAATATATATAATAAGTGTGTGTGTGTCCGTCAACGCGATACACTCGAGAGGTTTTTTTCGCCACAAAACGTGGTATTTAGTTTCCCCCCAGCAAACGATTGAAAGAGTTCGTTAACCAGGAAAATCGGTCCATCTGGAGGGGCTGTTTACTCGGGAGCCAAAGTAGTTATTTGCCAATACCAGCCGTAATTTTTGTTATATTTCAGCGAAACTTTGTATCCGTTGTGATTATCTATAAAAAAAAAAAAATGTTGTAAATGTAAACTACATCGGCTGATTAGGGGGGGGGGGCTTTACTCCCGACAAAAATTACTAATTTGCTCATACCGGTCGTAATTTCTATTTTATTATTACGAAACCCGATATACGTCCTGGTTATTTACTAAGAAAAAAGTGTGAAAATGAACTAAATCGGTCATTCGGAAAGAGGGGGGGGGGGGGTAACTTAGTACAATGGTTGAATAGAATTCTCCCGCCAAACGAAGATTCGCAAAGGTACCACTAGGAGCGCCTCTGTCTTGATATGGCTTTATATGAGTATTAGAGTTCGGATGTCTGACACTAGGAGCGCTGTATTCTGTTCCTGCGTTATCATACTGTCTTGTTCCTTTAATTTTTTTTGAAGATTAATAGATGAAAATGTGAAGTTTTTGTGTATTTACTACGCAGTGTAGTACCACGCATACACAAACTCCGGAAGGAAACTAATTACAAAATTAATAATTGTAACAGTTGCTCATTAAAAATAGCAGAACTATTCATGTTTTTATTTCATTTATTAAGCTTATTTTAAGCAATTATTCAGTAATGCACTCTACACTACCCAAATTCAGAGGAAAGTGCTTAGTTATGCAGCTACTGCGTGACGGACCTTATTGTAGAGAATTTGGTAAGCTTTAAAAGGTTATCTTCGACTTAAAACGAGTAGAACCTTTTCGAAGTAT
The DNA here is from genome assembly GCA_946811695.1 of Gonocerus acuteangulatus. Taxonomy (NCBI): domain Eukaryota; kingdom Metazoa; phylum Arthropoda; class Insecta; order Hemiptera; family Coreidae; genus Gonocerus; species Gonocerus acuteangulatus. The sequence goes on from OX328126.1 coordinate 2,108,257, forward strand.
TTAGGAAAATATACGAAGAACCCAAAATTTTTCATGCCTGTAGATATATATATGTATATATCACGTGTCCCTTTGTGTGTCTGTCTGTTTGTTCCTTATACAAATCCTCACAGTTTGACCGATTTCGACCCAACTCGGCACACAGGTAGGTCTTGATCCGGGAAGTCTCATAGGCTAGGTGAATAACGTCTACCACCTGCCTGTCTGTATGTTTGTTCTTTATACAAATCCACACAGTTTGGCCGATTTTGACCAAACTTGGCACAAAAACTACTAGGAGTCACAGTTCGGAGGTCACGGGTTCAAAACTATAAACCCGAACAGTTACAGATTTGTGTTATTAGATTTTAATATTACTTTGGTTTCTAATTTATTTTTGATTTTCTAGATAGAGAAAGTAGGTGTAGCATGGCAAACCGGGTAACAGCTAGTTTAATATATATATATATATATATATATATATATATATATATATATATATATGTATATTTATATGATATGCTGGTGTTTTTTCATCGGCGGGAATCATATTTTTAGATGGAACGGCTTTTTTCTCCAGCGATGGTTCTGCTCTCCTAAATCTTCCCGCGATATTTCGCTGGATTTCTCTCCAGCTTCATCAGCCTATTGGCTTTCATCTTCTTTGATAGCCAAGAGAATGAAAAGAAAGTTTGATATTCTAAATCGTCAGATCCCAGAATGATGAATTTCTCTTTGTGAACACACTTTAATATTCCACGATTGTTTCAATTGAGTCGCTCAAGAACATTCTGGAAGATATTGCTTCCTCAAACGCTAATGAATTTTCTTGCTTGACCTTATTAATATCGAGTCGTAATAAATTTAACTGAAGAGTACGCCTTTGTGAAATGTTTCAATCAGAACTTTAATAACATTTTGTCGCCGATTGTTGATTGATCATGTCAAATCCAATTTTCGCAGGATTGTAAACTTAACTTATCCTAAAGCTGGACTTAATTAACTCAGGGAACTAAGCTAAGCGAAACTGAAATTTCAAGTCCGTGAAATATTCTTTGTCGTACTTCACAGTTGTGATTGCAGAATTGTGATTAATTCCTATTTAGATCTATTTTTTAAATTTTTTTTTACGTCAGATCAACAACTAGGCCATTACAGCCGACTTCCAGGGTGCAGCGAGGGTTTTTCCCAACGAGCCGTGAGATGAGAAAATTCCTCCTGGCGCGCCGGTGGGAATCAAACCCACCATCTCCCGCATGAGAATCTAAGGCACTAGCCACTAGACCACTGGAGACCCCATTTAGATCTATTGAATGTAGTAGATAGACAAAATGTTAACAAAAAATCGAAAATTGAGTAACAGGAAATACAAAATAAAATAAAAATCTAAGTAATCAAGGAAAAAAGAATAATAATAAGCACATATATTTCCTTTTTATTTGTATATTTTTTAAGAAGAATATTCACAATATGAGAAAATTTCCAAATCTTCTCCTGATATCACATACAATGTTCGGTATAATTTCCAAATCTTCTCCTGATATCACATACAATGTTCGGTATAATTTCCAAATCTTCTCCTGATACCACATACAATGTTCGGTATAATTTCCAAATCTTCTCCTGATACCACATACAATGTTCGGTATAATTTCCAAATCTTCTCCTGATACCACATACAATGTTCGGTATAATTTCCAAATGGGGTCTCCCGTGGTCTAATGGCTAGCGCCTTGGATTCATAAGCGGGAGATGGTGGGTTCGATTCCCAACCTCCGGCAGGAATTTTATCAACACACGGCTCGCTGGTAAAATTCCTCGCTACACCCTGGATGTCGGCGCTAATGACCTAGACGTAGATGTGCCGTAAAAAAAAAAAAAAAAAAAAAAAAATTTCCAAATCTTCTCCTGATATCACATACAATGTTCGGTATAATTTCCAAATTCTCTCCTGATACCACATACAATGTTCGGTATAATTTCCAAATCTTCTCCTGATACCACATACAATGTTCGGTATAATTTCCAAATCTTCTCCTGATATCACATACAATGTTCGGTATAATTTCCAAATCTTCTCCTGATACCACATACAATGTTCGGTATAATTTCCAAATCTTCTCCTGATATCACATACAATGTTCGGTATAATTTCCAAATCTTCTCCTAATACCACATACAATGTTCGGTATAATTTCCAAATCTTCTCCTGATATCACATACAATGTTCGGTATAATTTCCAAACCTTCTCCTGATACCACATACAATGTTCGGTATAATTTCCAAATCTTCTCCTGATACCACATACAATGTTCGGTATAATTTCCAAATCTTCTCCTGATTTCACATACAATGTTCGGTATAATTTCCAAATCTTCTCCTGATACCACATACAATGTTCGGTATAATTTCCAAATCTTCTCCTGATACCACATACAATGTTCGGTATAATGTCCAAATCTTCTCCTGATACCACATACAATGTTCGGTATAATTTCCAAATCTTCTCCTGATATCACATACAATGTTCGGTATAATTTCCAAATCTTCTCCTGATACCACATACAATGTTCGGTATAATTTCCGAATCTTCTCCTGATACCACATACAATGTTCGGTATAATTTCCAAATCTTCTCCTGATACCACATACAATGTTCGGTATAATTTCCAAATCTTCTCCTGATACCACATACAATGTTCGGTATAATTTCCAAATCTTCTCCTGATACCACATTCAATGTTCGGTATAATTTCCAAATCTTCTCCTGATACCACATACAATGTTCGGTATAATTTCCAAGTCTTCTCCTGATACCACATACAATGTTCGGTATAATTTCCAAATCTTCTCCTGATACCACATACAATGTTCGGTATAATTTCCAAATCTTCTCCTGATACCACATACAATGTTCGGTATAATTTCCAAATCTTCTCCTCATACCACATACAATGTTCGGTATAATTTCCAAATCTTCTCCTGATACCACATACAATGTTCGGTATAATTTCCAAATCTTCTCCTGATACCACATACAATGTTCGGTATAATTTCCAAATCTTCTCCTGATACCACATACAATGTTCGGTATAATTTCCAAATCTACTCCTGATATCACATACAATGTTCGGTATAATTTCCAAATCTTCTCCTGATATCACATACAATGTTCGGTATAATTTCCAAATCTTCTCCTGATACCACATACAATGTTCGGTATAATTTTTATGGAGTTACAATTCGCACCAGCTTTACAATAGAACAGGTATGGATAAATCAATTATAATTGACTATAATATTTCAGTAACAATAATTATTATTACTGAAATATTATAGTAAAATTCTTAATTGAAATTCATTCAGTGGGATTAACGATAAATTAAAATATAAATAAACCAAGTGTAGTTTATATGAAGTAACATGTAGTTGTTGTAGTAAATCATATATTGGGGAGATGAAGCAGTTACTAAGAAATAGAATTAAGCAACATGCAAAATTTTGGACGAAGGGGACAATAAAACAGCGTTCAAAGCCAATTTTAAGAAAAAAATTAATTTTGAGAGAGTTAGGATTGTAGAGAGAATAAATGGTATGGCTAGGATTGTAGACAGAATAAATGGTATGGTTAGGATTGTAGAGAAAATAAATGGTACGGTTAGGATTGTAGACAGAATAAATGGTATGGTTAGGATTGTAGACAGAATAAATGGTATGGTTAGGATTGTAGACAGAATAAATGGTATGGTTAGGATTGTAGAGAGAATAAATGGTATGGTTAGGTTGTAGAAAGAATAAATGGTATGGTTAGGATTGTAGACAGAATAAATGGTATGGTTAGGATTGTAGACAGAATAAATGGTATGGTTAGGTTGTAGAAAGAATAAATGGTATGGTTAGGATTGTAGACAGAATAAATGGTATGGTTAGGATTGTAGACAGAATAAATGGTATGGTTAGGTTGTAGAAAGAATAAATGGTATGGTTAGGATTGTAGACAGAATAAATGGTATGGTTAGGATTGTAGAGAGAATAAATGGTATGGTTAGGATTGTAGACAGAATAAATGGTATGGTTAGGTTGTAGAAAGAATAAATGGTACGGTTAGGATTGTAGACAGAATAAATGGTATGGTTAGGATTGTAGACAGAATAAATGGTATGGTTAGGATTGTAGAAAGAATAAATGGTATGGTTAGGATTGTAGAAAGAATAAATGGTATGGTTAGGATTGTAGACAGAATAAATGGTATGGTTAGGATTGTAGACAGAATAAATGGTATGGTTAGGATTGTAGAAAGAATAAATCGTATGGTTAGGATTGTAGACAGAATAAATGGTATGGTTAGGATTGTAGACAGAATAAATGGTATGGTTAGGATTGTAGACAGAATAAATGGTATGGTTAGGTTGTAGAAAGAATAAATGGTATGGTTAGGATTGTAGACAGAATAAATGGTATGGTTAGGATTGTAGAGAGAATAAATGGTATGGTTAGGATTGTAGACAGAATAAATGGTATGGTTAGGATTGTAGAGAGAATAAATGGTATGGTTAGGATTGTAGACAGAATAAATGGTATGGTTAGGTTGTAGAAAGAATAAATGGTACGGTTAGGATTGTAGACAGAATAAATGGTATGGTTAGGATTGTAGACAGAATAAATGGTATGGTTAGGATTGTAGACAGAATAAATGGTATGGTTAGGATTGTAGAGAGAATAAATGGTATGCTTAGGATTGTAGACAGAATAAATGGTATGGTTAGGATTGTAGACAGAATAAATGGTATGGTTAGGATTGAAGACAGAATAAATGGTATGGTTAGGATTCTAGACAGAATAAATGGTATGGTTAGGATTCTAGACAGAATAAATGGTATGGTTAGGATTGTAGACAGAATAAATGGTATGGTTAGGATTGTAGACAGAATAAATGGTATGGTTAGGATTGTAGACAGAATAAATGGTATGGTTAGGATTGTAGAGAGAATAAATGGTATGCTTAGGATTGTAGACAGAATAAATGGTATGGTTAGGATTGTAGACAGAATAAATGGTATGGTTAGGATTGTAGACAGAATAAATGGTATGCTTAGGATTGTAGACAGAATAAATGGTATGGTTAGGATTCTAGACAGAATAAATGGTATGGTTAGGATTGTAGACAGAATAAATGGTATGGTTAGGATTGTAGACTGAATAAATGGTATGGTTAGGATTGTAGACAGAATAAATGGTATGGTTAGGATTGTAGAGAGAATAAATGGTATGCTTAGGATTGTAGACAGAATAAATGGTATGGTTAGGATTGAAGACAGAATAAATGGTATGGTTAGGATTGTAGACAGAATAAATGGTATGGTTAGGATTGTAGACTGAATAAATGGTATGGTTAGGATTGTAGACAGAATAAATGGTATGGTTAGGATTGTAGAGAGAATAAATGGTATGCTTAGGATTGTAGACAGAATAAATGGTATGGTTAGGATTGTAGACAGAATAAATGGTATGGTTAGGATTGAAGACAGAATAAATGGTATGGTTAGGATTGTAGACAGAATAAATGGTATGGTTAGGATTGAAGACAGAATAAATGGTATGGTTAGGATTGTAGAAAGAATAAATGGTATGGTTAGGATTGTAGACTGAATAAATGGTATGGTTAGGATTGTAGACAGAATAAATGGTATGGTTAGGATTGTAGACAGAATAAATGGTATGGTTAGGATTGTAGACAGAATAAATGGTATGGTTAGGATTGAAGACAGAATAAATGGTATGGTTAGGATTGTAGACAGAATAAATGGTATGGTTAGGATTGTAGACAGAATAAATGGTATGGTTAGGATTGTAGAGAGAATAAATGGTATGGTTAGGATTGTAGACAGAATAAATGGTATGGTTAGGATTGTAGAAAGAATAAATGGTATGGTTAGGATTGAAGACAGAATAAATGGTATGGTTAGGATTGTAGAAAGAATAAATGGTATGGTTAGGATTGTAGACAGAATAAATGGTATGGTTAGGATTGTAGACAGAATAAATGGTATGGTTAGGATTGTAGACAGAATAAATGGTATGGTTAGGATTGAAGACAGAATAAATGGTATGGTTAGGATTGTAGAAAGAATAAATGGTATGGTTAGGATTGAAGACAGAATAAATGGTATGGTTAGGATTGTAGACAGAATAAATGGTATGGTTAGGATTGTAGACAGAATAAATGGTATGGTTAGGATTGTAGACAGAATAAATGGTATGGTTAGGATTGTAGAGAGAATAAATGGTATGGTTAGGATTGTAGACAGAATAAATGGTATGGTTAGGATTGTAGAAAGAATAAATGGTATGGTTAGGATTGAAGACAGAATAAATGGTATGGTTAGGTTGTAGAAAGAATAAATGGTATGGTTGAGCGCAAGATCAAAGAGAATATACATATCATAAATAACAGGAAGTAAGTTGTTAATTAAAAAGATCATAAAACATCTTATTATAATTTTTTTTACTTTAATTGATAATACTTAAATGATAGAATCAGGAATAAAGTAGAACACAAAATAATTAAAAAATAGTTTTTTTCTTCTTCTTATTAAGTTACTACGCACAGCTGTACGAATTGTTATTAATAATTTATTTGTTTTTGGGTTAATGTGGTAAAATTAATTTTCTTATTCTTTGTTATTTACTTTAATGTTCATGAAGTAATTTTTATGTAATTATCAAAACTGTATATTTAAATTGCATATTGTAATAATTACATTAAAGGAGAAAATGGCCTAGTTGCGAAGCTCCTAAAATAAAATAAATAAGTATTTATTTATTTATTGATTTCAAGAGCTCGCGAACATAGCGACTTGCTCTTTTTTAATGTTAGCGGTAGAATCTAATCTCATAACTGTAAATTAAGGAATTCAAACATTCAGGGTTTTGTGGGAATTTAGATAGCTCTTGCATTAAAGTTTAAAAAATAGTTATGCATCAAGGAAAAAATAAAAAGAAAAAATAAATAAGTAAGATAATACTTAATAATGTGGATATGGATATGAAAAGTGTTTATGATATTCATGCGGGTATACTTCGTTTCGGTATGGATGTTTGGAGAATGATGAGTATAGACTAAAATCAGCTGGCTGTTCGGGGCAATGTTCTTAGTTTCGGATATGACGTGGCCCGGGCAATGGAAGGGTTTCTTGCTATATTCTATATTTCAGCTCCTGATGAGGCACTCAAGGTGCGAAACATCATGAGCAGGAATTAATAAATTATTTTTGTTAATTTATGTATTTTTATTTGTTGACCTTCTGCCTTTTAAATGCATGAATAAATGTTCTCGCCTTCTGCGGACTGTCAGTACTTGTTTCATTGTGGGTTTATTGAGATGAGATTAGATAACGGAAGTAAAATATCAAGACGAACATAAATAAATAAAGATTGACAATATCCCGTGAAATATAAGAACATTGAAGATACATTAAGTATAAAAGGGCAGCCAAGAGAGCATGGAGCCTTGGAGTTCTCCATACTAGCTCCTGGAACTCCATAGAGAGCTGTCAGAACCAACATCTTCTCCATCAGGAGTGAGTTCCTCTCCTTCGAGTATGATGGTGTGTGTTTGATCTAATGGCTGCTTATAGAACTCCCTGGTAATTGGGTTAGGTCTTCTCTCCCCAAGGGTGGGTCTTCCTTTTATTCTTTATCTCCGCTCTGTTCTATATTAAAACTCCCCGTCGTGGTTCAACAGAAATATCCAGCGATTCTCAAGTCCAAATGCTTGATTGCTCGTTCCTTGCATAGGGAGGAAAGTCGCTTATGAGCTTAACCTCACGTCGCTTTCATGTACGTGCCGACTAGAAAATTTGACGTTATATATATATATATATATATGGGGCGAGGTTAGCTCAGTGGTAGAGCATTCGACTAATAAGTTGGAGGACCTGAGTTCAAATCCCGAGCATAGTACTAAAGATTTTTATCTTCTAGTGTTTTCGTTCATGGGTTGGATTCGGCCTCCCTGACCGTCCCTAGGCCAGGTCCCGGTCTTTAAATAATGTATCAATAGGTACCTTGGTGCTAATGACCCTAGCAGTCGAAGCAGCATATGGTTTGAACAGCTTTGGGATTTTCGTATATTTTATTAAATCTTGAAAACGGTTGGGAAATCGTGGTAAGTTCACATTGACCATTTGCAAGTTTACTGAAGATTCTACAATAACGCGTCTAAAGAAATCTGCTATTGGTCGATTTTAGACTGATAAATAAAAGCTTGAAACGTCGGAAGTATTTGCTTTTTTGCTTTTAACGATTATTTACTTTTTTCCACTCAGTTACCCCCGAAATGGTACCTCCCGAAATTTTGCCAGTCCCCCCTCCGCGTATTTTCTATATACGCCAATGTCTCCTTAGGAGCTTTTAAACTGAAAAATGAACATGCAACTCGAAAGAAAGATGGCCACCATTTACAAACGGTTGGCTCTAGAAAAATTGTTTTTAACTACTTATTTCATATGTAATTGCTGGTAAAAATATCAAACTTTTCTGAACTGGTCAAGGAACCACCTTTCGACTACTTCATATGAACTGGTCAAGGAACCACCTTTCGACTACTTCATATGAACTGGTCAAGGAACCACCTTTCGACTACTTCATATGAACTGGTCAAGGAACCACCTTTCGACTACTTCATATGAACTGGTCAAGGAACCACCTTTCGACTACTTCATATGAACTGGTCAAGGAACCACCTTTCGACTACTTCATATGAACTGGTCAAGGAACCACCTTTCGACTACTTCATATGAACTGGTCAAGGAACCACCTTTCGACTACTTCATATGAACTGACTCTTCAGCTGACATGTTTCATTGCTGAGACGGCTCCTCGTCATATTTCGACGAATTCATTTCCGGCTTCTTCATGTTATAGTATATATATATATATATATATATATATATATATATATATATATATATATACATATATATATATATGTATATATTAGATATGAGAAGTTGGGTATAGAAGATGTTTTTAAAAAGAGATAAGATCCACTGGGGAATGTAATCACTACCGGAAGTCTAGATAACAACTGGCTTTATTAATCCTGCTGGGCCTTATATAGGCCAAGCTTGTTTATTTACAATGCTCAGGTATCCTCCTCCCTAACATATATATATATATATATATATATATATATATATATATATATATATATATATATAAACATATTTATCCAGTGGTTTGTAGTATACGAATTAGAGCTAAGTAAATCATATACTGCTGATCTGAAGATAGATGACTATTCGATCTGTCTGTAGAAAGTTTATCAACTCCCGAAGGAAATATTTCCGGCTTTGTTTGATACTTGGGATTTGTTAAATCCAGACCCCCCCCCCCCTGAATTCTCTCTCTTAACCGCCCCCCCCCCCTGAGTAATGATTCATTCACAACGACTCCACATTCATCTTGAAATCCCCTCTTGGTATTTCACTTTTCTTTCATTCATTTTCCCATTGTAAGCCATTTATTTCATTCTTTTAATCCCAATATTCGTGTACGGCCAATAAAGCTGAAAATATAAAAATAGATCTTGAGGTGCTGTAGAATTTCTTTATTTGTTTCTGTGTTTATATTCATTTGATATTAAAATATAAATTTCTTGTTCACAATTCACGGTAGAAAACGTTTACTCGAATAATTTGAATTAAAAATGGATCTTACAACAATTATTTATTTATTTGAATGTTAACGTCCATTATTATTTACTAAGAATTTTAGGAGGGGTTAGGGATGGTTAGGGAGGGGTTAGGGATGGTTAGGGAGGGGTTAGGGATGGTTAGGAGGGGTTATCTATAGGTCAGCACCCTTTCTAGCGAGGATGCCTTTTCGTTTTTCTAAAGAAAAGCCTACACCCCATAGTGGGAATCGAACCCAAGACCCTTGGCACGAAGTGTTAAGGGCTGACGCCTTAACACTCACGGCTACCGGGACTCCACAACCATTATTCAAATCTATCTATGATGATACACAGGGTGAACATTTTAATATCACACTATTTAATAAGAAAATAGAATACATGGGTCAATCCATATCAAGTGAATCAAGGGATGTTGCTCACATGTTTTATTTCATGTTTAGGAGGACAATTGCCATATATATATATATATATATATCACAAAAAAAGTGAAACAAAAATTAAACCGAGATTATTTTATCCCCACTTTTTTCGTTCGACGTGCGGACGGTTTATCGGATCAAAAAATGTCTAACTCTCTATGTAACAAAATGTCCATCCGATGGTTTATTCAAACACGTTTATCTCTTAACATATTCAAGTTAAGACGCTCAACTTGGTCTCATATTAAAGATAATTTAATAAGCTTTTCCTCTACATCTTCCAGCGATATTAATGCGGATTGCTCCAGCTTCGTTAGGCTGTTTATTCCTAATGCTACCATGATAACAAGTAGCTTGATGAAGTTGTAGGAATGCAGCGAAATATCGCAGCAACATCTAGAGGAAGTCTATCGCTGGAGAACAAGTCTTTCCATAAATGAAATATGATAACAAATAGCGTGATGAAGTTGTAGGAATCCAGCGAGATATCGCAGCAACATCTAGAGGAAGTATATCCCTGGAGAAACAAGTCTTTCCATAAATGAAATATGATAACAAGTAGCTTGATGAAGTTGTAGGAATCCAGCGAAATATCGCAGCAACATCTAGAGGAAGTCTATCGCTGGAGAAACAAGTCTTTCCATAAATGAAATATGATAACAAGTAGCGTGTTGAAGTTGTAGGAATCCAGCGAAATATCGCAGCAACATCTAGAGGAAGTCTATCGCTGGAGAACAAGTCTTTCCATAAATGAAATATGATAACAAATAGCGTGATGAAGTTGTAGGAATCCAGCGAGATATCGCAGCAACATCTAGAGGAAGTATATCCCTGGAGAAACAAGTCTTTCCATAAATGAAATATGATAACAAGTAGCTTGATGAAGTTGTAGGAATCCAGCGAAATATCGCAGCAACATCTAGAGGAAGTCTATCGCTGGAGAAACAAGTCTTTCCATAAATGAAATATGATAACAAGTAGCTTGATGAAGTTGTAGGAATGCAGCGAAATATCGCAGAAACATCTAGAGGAAGTCTATCGCTGGAGAACAAGTCTTTCCATAAATGAAATATGATATCAAATAGCGTGATGAAGTTGTAGGAACCAGCGAGATATCGCAGAAACATCTAGAGGAAGTCTATCGCTGGAGAAACAAGTCTTTCCATAAATGAAATATGATAACAAGTAGCTTGATGAAGTTGTAGGAATCCAGCGAAATATCGCAGAAACATCTAGAGGAAGTCTATCGCTGGAGAAACAAGTCTTTCCATAAATGAAATATGATAACAAGTAGCTTGATGAAGTTGTAGGAATCCAGCGAAATATCGCAGCAAAATCTAGAGGAAGTCTATCGCTGGAGAAACAAGTCTTTCCATAAATGAAATATGATAACAAGTAGCGTGTTGAAGTTGTAGGAATCCAGCGAAATATCGCAGAAACATCTAGAGGAAGTCTATCGCTGGAGAACAAGTCTTTCCATAAATGAAATATGATAACAAATAGCATGATGAAGTTGTAGGAATGCAGCGAAATATCGCAGAAACATCTAGAGGAAGTCTATCGCTGGAGAAACAAGTCTTTCCATAAATGAAATATGATAACAAGTAGCGTGATGAAGTTGTAGGAATCCAGCGAAATATCGCAGCAACATCTAGAGGAAGTCTATCGCTGGAGAAACAAGTCTTTCCATAAATGAAATATGATAACAAGTAGCTTGATGAAGTTGTAGGAATCCAGCGAAATATCGCAGAAACATCTAGAGGATGTCTATCGCTGGAGAACAAGTCTTTCCATAAATGAAATATGATAACAAATAGCATGATGAAGTTGTAGGAATCCAGCGAGATATCGCAGCAACATCTAGAGGAAGTCTATCGCTGGAGAAACAAGTCTTTCCATAAATGAAATATGATATCAAATAGCGTGATGAAGTTGTAGGAATCCAGCGAAATATCGCAGAAACATCTAGAGGAAGTCTATCGCTGGAGAAACAAGTCTTTCCATAAATGAAATATGATAACAAATAGCGTGATGAAGTTGTAGGAATCCAGCGAAATATCGCAGAAACATCTAGAGGATGTCTATCGCTGGAGAAACAAGTCTTTCCATAATGAAATATGATAACAAGTAGCTTGATGAAGTTGTAGGAATCCAGCGAAATATCGCAGAAACATCTAGAGGAAGTCTATCGCTGGAGAAACAAGTCTTTCCATAAATGAAATATGATAACAAGTAGCTTGATGAAGTTGTAGGAATGCAGCGAAATATCGCAGAAACATCTAGAGGAAGTCTATCGCTGGAGAAACAAGTCTTTCCATAAATGAAATATGATAACAAGTAGCTTGATGAAGTTGTAGGAATCCAGCGAAATATCGCAGAAACATCTAGAGGAAGTCTATCGCTGGAGAAACAAGTCTTTCCATAAATGAAATATGATAACAAGTAGCTTGATGAAGTTGTAGGAATCCAGCGAGATATCGCAGCAACATCTAGAGGAAGTCTATCGCTGGAGAAACAAGTCTTTCCATAAATGAAATATGATAACAAGTAGCTTGATGAAGTTGTAGGAATCCAGCGAGATATCGCAGCAACATCTAGAGGAAGTCTATCGCTGGAGAAACAAGTCTTTCCATAAATGAAATATGATAACAAGTAGCTTGATGAAGTTGTAGGAATGCAGCGAAATATCGCAGCAACATCTAGAGGAAGTCTATCGCTGGAGAAACAAGTCTTTCCATAAATGAAATATGATAACAAATAGCACGATGAAGTTGTAGGAATCCAGCGAGATATCGCAGCAACATCTAGAGGAAGTCTATCGCTGGAGAAACAAGTCTTTCCATAAATGAAATATGATAACAAGTAGCTTGATGAAGTTGTAGGAATCCAGCGAAATATCGCAGAAACATTTAGAGGAAGTCTATCGCTGGAGAACAAGTCTTTCCATAAATGAAATATGATAACAAGTAGCTTGATGAAGTTGTAGGAATCCAGCGAAATATCGCAGAAACATCTAGAGGAAGTATATCCCTGGAGATACAAGTCTTTCCATAAATGAAATATGATATCAAATAGCGTGATGAAGTTGTAGGAATCCAGCGAGATATCGCAGCAACATCTAGAGGAAGTCTATCGCTGGAGATACAAGTCTTTCCATAAATGAAATATGATAACAAATAGCACGATGAAGTTGTAGGAATCCAGCGAGATATCGCAGCAACATCTAGAGGAAGTCTATCGCTGGAGAACAAGTCTTTCCATAAATGAAATATGATAACAAGTAGCGTGTTGAAGTTGTAGGAATCCAGCGAAATATCGCAGCAACATCTAGAGGAAGTCTATCGCTGGAGAAACAAGTCTTTCCATAATGAAATATGATAACAAGTAGCGTGATGAAGTTGTAGGAATCCAGCGAGATATCGCAGCAACATCTAGAGGAAGTCTATCGCTGGAGAAACAAGTCTTTCCATAAATGAAATATGATAACAAGTAGCTTGATGAAGTTGTAGGAATGCAGCGAAATATCGCAGAAACATCTAGAGGAAGTCTATCGCTGGAGAACAAGTCTTTCCATAAATGAAATATGATAACAAGTAGCGTGTTGAAGTTGTAGGAATCCAGCGAAATATCGCAGCAACATCTAGAGGAAGTCTATCGCTGGAGAAACAAGTCTTTCCATAATGAAATATGATAACAAGTAGCTTGATGAAGTTGTAGGAACCAGCGAGATATCGCAGAAACATCTAGAGGAAGTCTATCGCTGGAGAAACAAGTCTTTCCATAAATGAAATATGATAACAAATAGCACGATGAAGTTGTAGGAATCCAGCGAGATATCGCAGAAACATCTAGAGGAAGTCTATCGCTGGAGAAACAAGTCTTTCCATAAATGAAATATGATAACAAGTAGCGTGATGAAGTTGTAGGAATCCAGCGAGATATCGCAGAAACATCTAGAGGAAGTCTATCGCTGGAGAAACAAGTCTTTCCATAAATGAAATATGATAACAAGTAGCTTGATGAAGTTGTAGGAATGCAGCGAAATATCGCAGAAACATCTAGAGGAAGTCTATCGCTGGAGAAACAAGTCTTTCCATAAATGAAATATGATAACAAGTAGCGTGTTGAAGTTGTAGGAATCCAGCGAAATATCGCAGAAACATCTAGAGGAAGTCTATCGCTGGAGAAACAAGTCTTTCCATAAATGAAATATGATAACAAATAGCACGATGAAGTTGTAGGAATCCAGCGAAATATCGCAGCAACATCTAGAGGAAGTCTATCGCTGGAGAAACAAGTCTTTCCATAAATGAAATATGATAACAAGTAGCTTGATGAAGTTGTAGGAATGCAGCGAAATATCGCAGAAACATCTAGAGGAAGTCTATCGCTGGAGAAACAAGTCTTTCCATAAATGAAATATGATAACAAGTAGCTTGATGAAGTTGTAGGAATCCAGCGAGATATCGCAGCAACATCTAGAGGAAGTCTATCGCTGGAGAAACAAGTCTTTCCATAAATGAAATATGATAACAAATAGCACGATGAAGTTGTAGGAATCCAGCGAAATATCGCAGAAACATCTAGAGGAAGTCTATCGCTGGAGAAACAAGTCTTTCCATAAATGAAATATGATAACAAATAGCATGATGAAGTTGTAGGAATGCAGCGAAATATCGCAGAAACATCTAGAGGAAGTCTATCGCTGGAGAAACAAGTCTTTCCATAAATGAAATATGATAACAAATAGCACGATGAAGTTGTAGGAATCCAGCGAGATATCGCAGAAACATCTAGAGGAAGTCTATCCCTGGAGATACAAGTCTTTCCATAAATGAAATATGATATCAAATAGCGTGATGAAGTTGTAGGAATCCAGCGAAATATCGCAGAAACATCTAGAGGAAGTCTATCGCTGGAGAAACAAGTCTTTCCATAAATGAAATATGATAACAAATAGCATGATGAAGTTGTAGGAATGCAGCGAAATATCGCAGAAACATCTAGAGGAAGTCTATCGCTGGAGAAACAAGTCTTTCCATAAATGAAATATGATAACAAATAGCACGATGAAGTTGTAGGAATCCAGCGAGATATCGCAGAAACATCTAGAGGAAGTCTATCCCTGGAGATACAAGTCTTTCCATAAATGAAATATGATATCAAATAGCGTGATGAAGTTGTAGGAATCCAGCGAAATATCGCAGAAACATCTAGAGGAAGTCTATCGCTGGAGAAACAAGTCTTTCCATAAATGAAATATGATAACAAGTAGCGTGATGAAGTTGTAGGAATCCAGCGAGATATCGCAGAAACATCTAGAGGAAGTCTATCGCTGGAGAAACAAGTCTTTCCATAAATGAAATATGATAACAAGTAGCGTGATGAAGTTGTAGGAATCCAGCGAGATATCGCAGAAACATCTAGAGGAAGTCTATCGCTGGAGAAACAAGTCTTTCCATAAATGAAATATGATAACAAGTAGCTTGATGAAGTTGTAGGAATGCAGCGAAATATCGCAGAAACATCTAGAGGAAGTCTATCGCTGGAGAACAAGTCTTTCCATAAATGAAATATGATAACAAGTAGCGTGATGAAGTTGTAGGAATCCAGCGAGATATCGCAGGAACATCTAGAGGAAGTCTATCGCTGGAGAAACAAGTCTTTCCATAAATGAAATATGATAACAAGTAGCTTGATGAAGTTGTAGGAATGCAGCGAAATATCGCAGAAACATCTAGAGGAAGTCTATCGCTGGAGAAACAAGTCTTTCCATAAATGAAATATGATAACAAGTAGCTTGATGAAGTTGTAGGAATCCAGCGAAATATCGCAGAAACATCTAGAGGAAGTCTATCGCTGGAGAAACAAGTCTTTCCATAAATGAAATATGATAACAAGTAGCTTGATGAAGTTGTAGGAATCCAGCGAAATATCGCAGCAAGATCTAGAGGATTTGCAGTAGTATTACTTCTATAAAATACATTAACGAAAATAAAGAAAACTTAGAATTATTCAACTCATTTTTTTTAGAACAGTAACTCGTTTATTTTTTATCTTAAAAAAAGAATATATTTATTTATATATATATATATATAGAGAGAGAGAGAATGAGGAAGTTGAAAGAAAAAAAAAAAAAAAAAAAAAAAAAAAAAAAAAAAAAAAAAAAAAAAAAAAAAAGAATAACTACTTTAAAGTATTTAATTAAAAAAAATCATAATATAAAAAAGAATTACAAACAATAGCGATTATGATAATAACACTTTTTGAAGGAACGAATCATTATTGGCACTTCCTACGTGTCCTACTTTTAGTTATATGACTGATCAAGGGGGGAATATCTCTTGAGCTTTTTAGGGTTTTGTTGCGTGTTTTTTTTTAAATTCTTTTTATGGCATGTTAACCTTTTCGGTCATTAACGCCAGTTCTTTGAGAAGCGAGTAATCCGTGATGGTTGTAATCATCGAAGGTTATTCGTGAACATATAAAAATTTGTTGGGTGTGTTTGGAGGTAAAGTGTTTGATCTCTAGGATTAGAATAAAAGAGAATTTTGAATAATGGGATAGGAAACGGGATTTTGCCAGTTCTTGAACAAAAGGGATGTTAAGATCTTTATGATGTGTTGTTTTGTAAACCTAGAAAGGAGGATTGACTATTTAGGAAAGTAATTTTTTGTGTTCCAAGTTTTAGTTCTTCCCTAGTGTTGAAGCCTGTTTGATAAACCTTAATTGAGAACCTAAAATTGAATTATTATACTTAAAATTAGTAAAATGAATGAATTTAATTAAATAATGAACTTACCTCCTAAAGTGCCTCATAAGTGCCTCGTTACCACACCCCCTCCCCCTATCGAGCGTCTCGTGAAATACAAGGCCTATACGACACAATCCTATAAAGGTACTTTCTCATGAACCTCTGGAGTATAAACTTAGCCGAGCTTTTATCCTAAGCTCTTGCTTCTTAGCTGCTACATCATCAGGAAGGTACTTTTTCATGAACCTCTGGAGTATAAACTTAGCCGAGCTTTTATCCTAAGCTCTTGCTTCTTAGCTGCTACATCATCAGGAAGGTACATTCTCATGAACCTCTGGAGTATAAACTTAGCCGAGCTTTTATCCTAAGCTCTTGCTTCTTAGCTGCTACATCATCAGGAAGGTACTTTCTCATGAACCTCTAGAGTATAAACTTAGCCGAGCTTTTATCCTAAGCTCTTGCTTCTTAGCTGCTACATCATCAGGAAGGTACTTTCTCATGAACCTCTGGAGTATAAACTTAGCCGAGCTTTTATCCTAAGCTCTTGCTTCTTAGCTGCTACATCATCAGGAAGGTACTTTCTCATGAACCTCTAGAGTATAAACTTAGCCGAGCTTTTATCCTAAGCTCTTGCTTCTTAGCTGCTACATCATCAGGAAGGTACTGTCTCATGAACCTCTAGAGTATAAACTTAGCCGAGCTTTTATCCTAAGCTCTTGCTTCTTAGCTGCTACATCATCAGGAAGGTACTGTCTCATGAACCTCTAGAGTATAAACTTAGCCGAGCTTTTATCCTAAGCTCTTGCTTCTTAGCTGCTACATCATCAGGAAGGTACTTTCTCATGAATCTCTTGAGTATAAACTTAGCCGAGCTTTTATCCTAAGCTCTTGCTTCTTAGCTGCTACATCATCAGGAAGGTACTTTCTCATGAACCTCTAGAGTATAAACTTAGCCGAGCTTTTATCCTAAGCTCTTGCTTCTTAGCTGCTACATCATCAGGAAGGTACTTTCTCATGAATCTCTTGAGTATAAACTTAGCCGAGCTTTTATCCTAAGCTCTTGCTTCTTAGCTGCTACATCATCAGGAAGGTACTTTCTCATGAATCTCTTGAGCATAAACTTAGCCGAGCTTTTATCCTAAGCTCTTGCTTCTTAGCTGCTACATCATCAGGAAGGTACTTTCTCATGAATCTCTGGAGTATAAACTTATCCGAGCTTTTATCCTAAGCTCTTGCTTCTTAGCTGCTACATCATCAGGAAGGTACTTTCTCATGAACCTCTGGAGTATAAACTTAGCCGAGCTTTTATCCTAAGCTCTTGCTTCTTAGCTGCTACATCATCAGGAAGGTACTTTCTCATGAATCTCTGGAGTATAAACTTAGCCGAGCTTTTATCCTAAGCTCTTGCTTCTTAGCTGCTACATCATCAGGAAGGTTCGAATTCTCCAGATTGTTCCAAAGCAGCCATAATAATCTTCCAAATCCCTCAGCAATATCTGGGATTACTTCCATATCTCCGTGTCTTACAAATAGCCATGTCGGTAGGCTTAAGGTAGGCCATAAGCCTACCGACATAATTCTCGTAATTGGGATATAAGATGCTTTCTACAAGATATGGACCAAACTTTTAATATTATGTAAGAGGTTGCGAAATTCGCCAAGTGTTAGAGCACTGTATTCATATTCTGGACGACCTGGGTTCGTGTATCATCGAGCATTGGATTCAGGATTCAAGAACTTCCGTTTGTCCACTCAGGGGAAAGTTTGATGGCCGTATTATAACACTGACCACACTATCATCCTAGTTCGTCCCATGATAAAGCGTCCATCGTTCCTTTAAATTATATCAGCCATCTTAAACCCATCATTTCTATAAATCACCATTTATCTAAATTAGAATTTCTATATATCAATTCTATAGATGATCAATTACCTTAAAGTTTGAGCGAAAATCTGAGTTCCGCCATTTTCAACTTTAGTACCTACCGTTCAATAAGGATAGACGGCTATTGTAATGTCCGTGGGTCATGAAACACAATACTTCCTTATCTTATCGGTTCGACTAGAAATGATAACACTAGTTGTAAAACCTGAATTCCGCATTTGGCTTTTTTCTTTGAGACGGAAGTGTTCGGTTCGAGAGCCTTTCCCTTCATAATAAGGAGTTGTTGGATAGAAAAGCTGCCATCATGGGCTTATCTGAATAGGAGAATTCTAGCGTTGCTTCATTGATCGGAACTCTGAGGAGTAGCTTTAGGATCTGATAGGATAATGCAAGTCTAGGAATAGACTGTTGGATAGTACTCTAGTCTAGGTCCTGCTAGATGGAGTCGGGAGAATTAGCAGTATAACGAATAGGTCATCAGTGTTGTAGGATGTCTTAAATGTATTTTGTTAGCATGAGTATATTTCCTGTATGGGTGTTTCTAGATGGTTGTGCCTCTTCTTAAAACGGTTTAAAAAGGCTAACAATATCAGTGCTCGACGTGACCCTCACTGATTCAAACGAGAATTTTTGTATGTGTAGTACTTAAGTAGAAAAGGCCCTGTTGAACCGAGAAAACGCACTTCTCAACCATTCAGCAAACAAAAAAATGTTGACAAATTACCTGGAATTCTAAAAATTTGTATGCGAAAAATTGTAGGTTACGTTTTTTAATTTAATATCTCGCTATGAAATAACCTGAAGTTTACGTCCTTGGGCTTTTCGAAAAGAACAAAGACTCCTTTTTCGAACCATATAAATGACTATTGTATTATCCCGGGAAATACTAGTAAGAAATGGTTTTCAAAATAAATGTCAAATTTAAACGTTTTTGCATATAACGTCGATTCCAGAACACGTAGAAATAACCCAATCACACAGAAATGTGTAACTTCAAAGCCATTATCGGCCGTTCAAATTTGGTTTGCATCGGGTAAATGTTTTTTAAATATGGCCGGATTTTTAGCGCGGTTCCTCCCTCCCCCATAGGGAGGAACCCCGTTTATAAGGTTGATACAATGAAACAATCCGGAAGTGCCGACAAGAAAATTTCGCGTTTCAGAACCCCTAGAGACCGAAAATAACGGTGGTTCAAATTTGTATATATATATATGTATATATTTATATATATATATATATACAAATTTGTCTTTTCGCTCATTTCTGGCTTCCCTGATGGTCCGATTTTGATTAAATTTCGTGCAAAAATCAGTCGTCCAATTTGTTCGTTAACCAGCAAAATCCGCCCACTGGAAGATGGCGTTTGGGGCGAAATTCGCGCAGAAAAAATCGTAGCGCTTACGTTTTTGAGTTCATAAGCTTGTAAGTACTATTTTTATAGGCTTCTTGGGCTAGGAAAACGAATGAAACCATTTTCAAGGCGATAGCTTTAACCGTTTTCGAGAAAATTGGAAAAATAGTTTTTGAATACCGTTTTTGGTTTGGGTACTTAGAATCATGGGATTCAGTTGAAACATTTTCTACATGTTCTACTTTCATTAAAACTAATATGTTGAAATTTTTGTTACGTTTGGAGTTTAGGAAGGGTTAGAAAAAAATATTTTATTGACAGACATAAAAAGTTTTGGTAACTTTGTATACTTTCCTTAATATCTCGAAAAAGGTTGAGAATCTTGGGGAACGGAATTTGACCATTAGAAAGCTTACTAAATGCTCTACAAAAATGGTTCTGATGAAAGTTTTGATTAGGCGATGTCAATCGGAGAAATAAGTGCTTAAAACTTTAAAGTAATTGATTTCGCTTATTCGAACTGTTCTTTTTGTCTGTTTTATTCCTTGTTATTTTTAAATTGCTTATAGTCAGATAATTTATTTGACAATAAAACAGATTAAGTAAAATAAGAAGATCAATTTAGTGTTAAAAAAGGAGCGTTCAAAGAGAGACATCCCAAGGCTTTCCAAATGCCTCATAGCGGAGGCCTTTCTTGCCGAATTATGGGATAGCTGACCCATACAGGTAAGATTGTAAATCAAGACCTTTCAAGACTGGTTTGTTTGAGATTTCATCTGGATAGGTGTTTCGCTATTGATCTAAACAAAGTAATAACTGGTTCTATTCTATGCCTTCATAAACACTAACGATAAGAACGGAACCGCGCTAAGATGACGCAGTTCCTGCGAATCGGACTTTTTTTAATCTTCAACACAATTTCTCGAGGAGTATGTATTGCTATTATTTCTGATTTCGAATAGTTTGTACTGCTTTCTTGTTTTCCACGTTGGAGTATCCCTCCAGCGTGGGAGTTTAGTTCTACGTACGCCATCCTCTGGATACTTTTTTTTTTTTTTTTTTTTTTTTTTTTTTTTTTTTTTTTTTTTTTTTTTTTACGGCACATCTACATCTAGGTCATTAGCGCCGACATCCAGGGTGTAGCGAGGAATTTCACCAGCGAGCCGTGGGATGATAAAATTCCTGCCGGAGGTTGGGAATCGAACCCACCATCTCCCGCTTATGAATCCAAGGCGCTAGCCATTAGACCACGGGAGACCTCCTCTGGATACTACACGTGTTTTGATAATCTACATAAAATAATGTTTCCTTCTACAATGAATATTAATACTGATATTAAAATAATTATAATAAAAATCTAAAAAAAAGAAATAAATAAAAAATGAAGTAAATAAATAAAAATATGTAAATATGTAATAACATAATACATATGTGGGTATTTAAATGAGATTATTTAAATTTTTTAGGTTCAAGTAATTAATAAATGCATCAAAATCCTTTAAATATGTAAGTCGTAAGTCAGGTTTGTGAGTAGAACAAGTTCCGTCCTGTAAGTCGTAAGTCAGGTTTGTGAGTAGAACAAGTCCCATCCTGTAAGGTAATGTCCTTAATGAGTGTTGTCCTTGGTCCGTCGAGTAATGTACAGTCATACAGGAGATGGTCATAAGTCCCGTTTGTACTGCTTCTATTCCGGATTGTCTGGAAGAGAGAATGATTCATTTTTGAGTTTATTAAATTCCAGAAGATTTTTTGTAGCGATTGTTTGTTGTCACTTTCGGATTGCGTCATCTGGTAATAAACGGATTTCCATCGGAATAGGGGGAGTAGTAGGAAATGGGGGGGGGGGGGGGGAATAATAATAATAATAAAAAAATGCTAAATCCCTCCCGTGACCTTCCTAAGACACAGCGGAATCTGAGTTCAGATTTGCTTCCTGGTAGATGATGATGAGGGAGATGGAGTTGGTTATATAGGACCTAAGGATTGGAACAGAGGGTCGAGGGGGGGGGGGGTGCAGGATATAGTCCTCGGCCCCCCTCCACGAATATTAGCTTTCTACTTAGGATTTCCCTTCTAGCAATTGGTTACCAATACCTCATTCTATTTTCGCTCTTTTTTAGGGCTGATAACTTATTTGTTGGTCTCCCATGCGATTTAATTAAATAATTGTTCTCACTTGGTACTTTCCTGCCGTCTCTTAATCAAACGGTATCTTTCTCTAGCTGTCTTGCTCCTCTGCATCTGGCTGGCCGTCATCCTTCTTGTTTGGTAAGGGAATGAGGAATTTACCCTTGCTAGTTGGTAAGGGTATATACAGAATCACACACACACACACACACACATACACACACACACACACACACACACACATACATATATACATATATATATATATATATATATATATATATATATGTATGTATATATATATATAAATAAATATATATGTATATATATATATATATATATATATATATATATATATATATATATATATATATATATTATACCGTACACTCCCTTGACCTATCCTCTCTTTGTGTTAATAAAAGCACACACAGGTCGTCAGCATGCCTCTCCCTCCCCCTTCTCCTCTGTTTGTGAGTAGTCATGTCCAAGCAGACTGCACATTCGGCTGTGTAATTATATCAGATTCTGCTCCAACATGAAAGCAACGAGAGAGGAACGTGACGGCGAAAATAAAGGACATTTAATGAATACGTGAGAGCTGCTTTAGAAAAAAATACCTCCCTTTTATAAATCCCTACTGCTTTTCTTTATAATAAAAGTATGAATAAAAAAGATTAAAATTTGCCTTTTGTATGAAAAATAAAATTTTTACTCAAGTAAATATTATGAAATGTAAAATAATTTGTTATTCTGTGTTACAAAAGATGTTTTAAACAACAATATCCTTTCTTTTTCTTGATTGTTTCATTGAATTAATTATTAAAAGTTTGAGTCGCATGAATTCTGTATTAATAGTGGAATATAATATCTTTCATTTCACGCATCAAAATAAAAATGTAACTGTAATGTCTGGAGACAGAAAGCCTACTTGATTATTTATTTTAAAGAAAGTATTTTCTGATAGATTTCTATAAATTGGTCTATTTCTGGAAATACTAGATTGTGAGCGGACAAATATATATGTTTACAAGAAATCTTTTTTCGCCCCCCCCCCTCAAGCACAAGCTGTACCTTGGGGCAGTGGTATTACTAGCCGGCTACCAACTAACAAGCACCTTTGGGCAGTGGTATTACTATCCGCCTACCAACTAACAAGCACCTTGGGGTAGTGGTATTACTAGCCGGCTACCAACTAACAAGCACCTTGGGGTAGTGGTATTACTAGCCGGCTACCAACTAACAACCACCTTGGGGCAGTGGTATTACTATCCGCCTACCAACTAACAAGCACCTTGGGGCAGTGGTAATACTAGCCGGCTACCAACTAACAAGCACCTTTGGTCAGTGGTATTACCAGACGGCTACCAACTAACAAGCACCTTGGGGCAGCGGTATTACTAGCCGGCTACCAACTAACAAGCACCTTGGGGCAGTGGTATTACTAGCCGGCTACCAACTAACAAGCACCTTTGGGCAGTGGTATTACTATCCGCCTACCAACTAACAAGAACCTTGGGGTAGTGGTATTACTAGCCGGCTACCAACTAACAAGCACCTTGGGGCAGTGGTATTACTAGCCGGCTACCAACTAACAAGCACCTTTGGGCAGTGGTATTACCAGCCGGCTACCAACTAACAAGCACCTTGGGGCAGTGGTATTACTATCCGCCTACCAACTAACAAGCACCTTGGGGTAGTGGTATTACTAGCCGGCTACCAACTAACAAGCACCTTTGGGCAGTGGTATTACTAGCCGGCTACCAACTAACAAGCACCTTGGGTAGTGGTATTACTAGCCGGCTACCAAGTAACAAACACCTTTGGGCAGTGGCATTACCAGCCGGCTACCAACTAACAAGCACCTTGGGGTAGTGGTATTACTAGCCGGCTACCAACTAACAAGCACCTTGGGGTAGTGGTATTACTAGCCGGCTACCAACTAACAAGCACCTTGGGGTAGTGGTATTACTAGCCGGCTACCAAGTAACAAGCACCTTTGGGCAGTGGCATTACCAGCCGGCTACCAACTAACAAGTAACTCAACAATTGACATCTCTCTTCCTGTAAAAATTCTGAAGAATATCAAGATACGCTTAATAATGACTCCTTGGTGCTATTGACCACCCACAGTAGTAGATGCACCAAAATAAAAAAAAATAATAATAAAAAATAATGACTCCTTATAATAATAAGGCTTCCAGATCTGAAAGCAGCATTTGACAGAGTTCCAAGAAGAAGGAAGGCATTTGAAAAGCTCTGATAACTAAAACCATCCAATGAAGGCTAGTTTGAGGGAATTAAAAGAAATTACCCAAATCCCTAAGTTAAATGTTGGGCCGGTTTAAAATGTTACATGGAGTTAGGGACACAGCTTCAGTGGTTCAGTGGTTCAGCGGTTCAGTGGTTCAGTGGTTCAGTGGTTCAGTGGTTCAGTGGGTCAGTGGTTCAGTGTGGTGAATATTAAGTATTTGTACGAGAAGGACTACCAAAACTACAGTTGTTATATAGAATTTATGACCCATATTAGTACAAGTTATTTTCTACATGGATGATATTGTATTTGTGACATATTCACAAGTCCTGAAAGATATCATTCAGGAAGATTGGCAATGGACGCAAAACACAAATATTATTCCTTCTAAGAAGAAATAGGTAATTATAATAAATTACTATTAGATTATAATCCCCGGGGATATTAACAACCATGTCTTGATTGTAGGGCTGATATAGGAAATTTCATTACTAATATTTTGACGCATTTGGCAAATTTCTAGCGTGAATACTTTCGCATTTATGAGCGAGAGTAAAAGCGTCCTTTTAGCGCGTTCCCTCCCTCCCTCCATAGGGAGGAACCCCGCTTATAAGGTTGACTTCATGACACAATCCGGAAGTAACGATGGTTCAATCGGAATAATGGTCCGATTTTGATGAAATATGGTACAAACATCTTTCTTCTAATTTGAAAGGTCGAGTTAGTTAATCCATCCACCGTAACATGGTTTTTGGAGCGAAGTTCGCCCGAAAGAATCGTTCCGCTTACTTCATATGCTTGCAAGTACTCGTTTTATAAGCTTCTTAGTCTAGGAAAAGGAATGAAACCATTTTTAAAGCGATAGCTTTAACCGTTTTCGTGAAAATTGGAAAAATAGTTGTTGAATAACGTTTTTGGTTTGGGTACTTAGAATCATGGGATACTGTTGAAACATTTTCTGCATGTTCAAATTACATCAAAACTATTATGTTGAAATTTGGGTTGAGAGGTGAACATCCTTGAGCCCAGAGGTGAACTGTACAGTCCATCGAAGTAGAATGATAATACCAATAGATGAACTGTACATCCCAATGATGCCGGGACTGTGCATGCCGGGCCTGGTGTGTGTGGACACGAGGATATTTGCTTCACATAGAGGGTCTACTATAACTGGACTGTGCAGTCCCAGCCTTGAGCTTTATTAACTTATACTGTGTGTGCTAGATCCGTTGAGGCCAAACTGTGGAGTCCCTGCCTTGAGGTTTATTAACTTATCGTGTGTGCTAGATCCGTTGAGGCCAAACTGTGCAGTCCCTTCCTTGAGGTGTGCAGTCTATGGCTTGAGATTTGAACTGAACGTGTACCCCCATCGTAAGACATTACTTACACTTCAGACTCCTGCATGTTTTACAGCGGAGTGGAATTAACAGATGAGGTGTTTCCAATTTCCACGCTACTGCCTCTTCTCAGTGGACTGACAATAATTTCCTCAACTAACTTTTAAAGTTTTATAATATTTCTATTTACAAATTTATGTACAAATAGACGGAGACTTCAAATATCTTTGTTATGAACTGGTTAAACCGTTGTCTTTTCATTGTATACAACCATTGCGAATTATTTAATGCCTTCAACCTGTCGTGGGACCATGCTTCGATATGAACTGGTTAAACCGTTGTATTTTCATTGTATACAACCTTTGCGAATTATTTAATGCCTTCAACCTGTCGTGGGACCATGCTTCGATATGAACTGGTTAAACCGTTGTCTTTTCATTGTATACAACCTTTGCGAATTATTTAATGCCTCGTGGGACCATGCTTCGATATGAACTGGTTAAACCGTTGTCTTTTCATTGTATACAACCTTTGCGAATTATTTAATGCCTCGTGGGACCATGCTTCGATATGAACTGGTTAAACCGTTGTCTTTTCATTGTATACAACCTTTGCGAATTATTTAATGACTCGTGGGACCATGCTTCGATATGAACTGGTTAAACCGTTGTCTTTTCATTGTATACAACCTTTGCGAATTATTTAATGCCTCGTGGGACCATGCTTCGATATGAACTGGTTAAACCGTTGTCTTTTCATTGTATACAACCTTTGCGAATTATTTAATGCCTCGTGGGACCATGCTTCGATATGAACTGGTTAAACCGTTGTCTTTTCATTGTATACAACCTTTGCGAATTATTTAATGCCTCGTGGGACCATGCTTCGATATGAACTGGTTAAACCGTTGTCTTTTCATTGTATACAACCTTTGCGAATTATTTAATGCCTCGTGGGACCATGCTTCGATATGAACTGGTTAAACCGTTGTCTTTTCATTGTATACAACCTTTGCGAATTATTTAATGCCTCGTGGGACCATGCTTCAATATGAACTGGTTAAACCGTTGTCTTTTCATTGTATACAACCTTTGCGAATTATTTAATGCCTTCAACCTGTCGTGGGAGCTACCGAAATGCGGATTATTCATCAATAAATAAATATAAACAATACGAAATTTGTAAATAATTTTAAAATAATAAACAAACCGAGAAAAAAAATTCTCAAACATAGTCTTAATGAGAACATTATTATTTATTATTGTACATTTGAGAAATATAATAGAAAAAGCTCTGAAATAAATCTTTTCTGGTGGTTTGGAATAATATATTTAGGCGGATATAACATTTTCCAGGAGTAAAAATGAAAAGAAAACTGAAAATGGTTTTTGGTATTTTATTATAAAAATATTTGACGAGAATTGTTTTAGAGATTGGAGAGAGAGAGAGAGTTGTGAATCGATAGGAAACTCCCGGGAGATTGGAACTAATCGAGTTGAGCTAATCGGAATAATTCAATAAAAGGGATTTTCTTTACAAGTTTTTCATTTTATTCTACATTCCTTTTCCTAGGGTTTCCTAGGGTTATTAACGGATTTTCTGTTATGAATACGATGAAGGAAAATACTATTTAAATAGATATTTGGTATTTTAGGGTGTTTCCTAGGGTTATTAACGGATTTTCTGTTATGTATACGATGAAGGAAAATACTATTTAAATAAATATTTGGTATTTTAGGGTGTTTCCTAGGGTTATTAACGGATTTTCTGTTATGTATACGATGAAGGAAAATACTATTTAAATAAATATTTGGTATTTTAGGGTGTTTCCTAGGGTTATTAACGGATTTTCTGTTATGTATACGATAGAGGAAAATACTATTTAAATAGATATTTGGTATTTTAGGGTGTTTCCTAGGGTTATTAACGGATTTTCTGTTATGAATACGATGGTGGAAAATACTATTTAAATAAATATTTGGTATTTTAGGGTGTTTCCTAGGGTTATTAACGGATTTTCTGTTATGTATACGATGGAGGAAAATACTATTTAAATAGATATTTGGTATTTTAGGGTGTTTCCTAGGGCTATTAACGGATCTTCTGTTATGTATACGATGGAGGAAAATACTATTTAAATAGATATTTGGTATTTTAGGGTGTTTCCTAGGGCTATTAACGGATTTTCTGTTATGTATACGATGGAGGAAAATACTATTTAAATAGATATTCGTATTTTAGGGTCTTTCCTAGTGCTATTAACGGATTTTCTGTTATGAATACGATGGTGGAAAATACTATTTAAATAGATATTTGGTATTTTAGGGTGTTTCCTAGGGCTATTAACGGATTTTCTGTTATAAATACGATGAAGGAAAATACTATTTAAATAGATATTTGGTATTTTAGGGTGTTTCCTAGGGTTATTAACGGATTTTCTGTTATGTATACGATGAAGGGAAATACTATTTAAATAAATATTTGGTATTTTAGGGTGTTTCCTAGGGTTATTAACGGATTTTCTGTTATGAATACGATGGTGGAAAATAATATTTAAATAAATATTTGGTATTTTAGGGTGTTTCCTAGGGCTATTAACGGATTTTCTGTTATGAATACGATGAAGGAAAATACTATTTAAATAGATATTTGGTATTTTAGGGTGTTTCCTAGGGCTATTAACGGATTTTCTGTTATGAATACGATGGAGGAAAATACTATTTAAATAGATATTTGGTATTTTAGGGTGTTTTCTAGGGTTATTAACGGATTTTCTGTTATGTATACGATGAAGGAAAATACAATTTAAATAAATATTTGGTATTTGAGGGTGTTTCCTAGGGCTATTAACGGATTTTCTGTTATGTATACGATGGAGGAAAATACTATTTAAATAGATATTTGGTATTTTAGATTGTTTCCTAGGGCTATTAACGGATTTTCTGTTATGTATACGATCAAGGAAAATACTATTTAAATAGATATTTGGTATTTTAGGGTGTTTCCTAGGGTTATTAACGGATTTTCTGTTATGTATACGATGGAGGAAAATACTATTTAAATAGATATTTGGTATTTTAGAGTGTTTCCTAGGGCTATTAACGGATTTTCTGTTATGAATACGATGGTGGAAAATACTATTTAAATAAATATTTGGTATTTTAGGGTGTTTCCTAGGGCTATTAACGGATTTTCTGTTATGAATACGATGAAGGAAAATACTATTTAAATAGATATTTGGTATTTTAGGGTGTTTCCTAGGGCTATTAACGGATTTTCTGTTATGAATACGATGGAGGAAAATACTATTTAAATAGATATTTGGTATTTTAGGGTGTTTTCTAGGGTTATTAACGGATTTTCTGTTATGTATACGATGAAGGAAAATACAATTTAAATAAATATTTGGTATTTGAGGGTGTTTCCTAGGGCTATTAACGGATTTTCTGTTATGTATACGATGGAGGAAAATACTATTTAAATAGATATTTGGTATTTTAGAGTGTTTCCTAGGGCTATTAACGGATTTTCTGTTATGTATACGATGAAGGAAAATACTATTTAAATAGATATTTGGTATTTTAGGGTGTTTCCTAGGGTTATTAACGGATTTTCTGTTATGTATACGATGGAGGAAAATACTATTTAAATAGATATTTGGTATTTTAGAGTGTTTCCTAGGGCTATTAACGGATTTTCTGTTATGTATACGATGGAGGAAAATACTATTTAAATAGATATTTGGTATTTTAGGGTGTTTCCTAGGGTTATTAACGGATTTTCTGTTATGTATACGATGGAGGAAAATACTATTTAAATAGATATTTGGTATTTTAGGGTGTTTCCTAGGGTTATTAACGGATTTTCTGTTATGAATACGATGGAGGAAAATACTATTTAAATAGATATTTGGTATTTTAGGGTGTTTCCTAGGGCTATTAACGGATTTTCTGTTATGTATACGATGGAGGAAAATACTATTTAAATAGATATTTGGTATTTTAGGGTGTTTCCTGGGGCTATTAACGGATTTTCTGTTATGTATACGATGAAGGAAAATACTATTTAAATAGATATTTGGTATTTTAGGGTGTTTCCTAGGGCTATTAACGGATTTTCTGTTATGAATACGATGGTGGAAAATACTATTTAAATAGATATTTGGTATTTTAGGGTGTTTCCTAGGGTTATTAACGGATTTTCTGTTATGTATACGATGAAGGAAAATACTATTTAAATAGATATTTGGTATTTTAGAGTGTTTCCTAGGGCTATTAACGGATTTTCTGTTATGAATACGATGGTGGAAAATACTATTTAAATAAATATTTGGTATTTTAGGGTGTTTCCTAGGGCTATTAACGGATTTTCTGTTATGAATACGATGGAGGAAAATACTATTTAAATAGATATTTGGTATTTTAGGGTGTTTCCTAGGGCTATTAACGGATTTTCTGTTATGAATACGATGAAGGAAAATACTATTTAAATAGATATTTGGTATTTTAGGGTGTTTCCTAGGGCTATTAACGGATTTTCTGTTATGTATACGATGAAGGAAAATACTATTTAAATAGATATTTGGTATTTTAGGGTGTTTCCTAGGGCTATTAACGGATTTTCTGTTATGAATACGATGGTGGAAAATACTATTTAAATAAATATTTGGTATTTTAGGGTGTTTCCTAGGGCTATCAACGGATTTTCTGTTATGAATACGGTGGAGGAAAATACTATTTAAATAGATATTTGGTATTTTAGGGTGTTTCCTAGGGCTATTAACGGATTTTCTGTTATGTATACGATGGAGGAAAATACTATTTAAATAGATATTTGGTATTTTAGGGTGTTTCCTAGGGCTATTAACGGATTTTCTGTTATGTATACGATGGAGGAAAATACTATTTAAATAGATATTTGGTATTTGAGGGTGTTTCCTAGGGCTATTAACGGATTTTCTGTTATGTATACGATGGTGGAAAATACTATTTAAATAGATATTTGGTATTTTAGGGTGTTTCCTAGGGCTATTAACGGATTTTCTGTTATGTATACGATGGAGGAAAATACTATTTAAATAGATATTTGGTATTTTAGGGTGTTTCCTAGGGCTATTAACGGATTTTCTGTTATGTATACGATGGAGGAAAATACTATTTAAATAGATATTTGGTATTTTAGGGTGTTTCCTAGGGCTATTAACGGATTTTCTGTTATGAATACGATGGTGGAAAATACTATTTAAATAGATATTTGGTATTTTAGGGTGTTTCCTAGGGCTATTAACGGTTTTTCTGTTTTGAATACGATGGAGGAAAATACTATTTAAATAGATATTTGGTAAGTACAGATGGAATGGTTGGGATTCGGCTAAATAAACCTCAATATGATTTTGTTTTAAAAAAATCTATATTTCGGACGTTTCGGCTACTCATTGGTAGCCTTCGTCAGCTAAAATGACAAAAAAAAGAAATTAATACAGACACAATCAAGAAAAATTTATAATTGTGATAGGTAACAGAACTATAGATACAGTTTAACTTATAACAGAACATATCGTCTTAAAATTCTTAGAATGAGTAGAATGAAAACGAAAATAGGTACAGTAATTGATTTTAATAGTAATTAGTAACATTAATTGATTTTACAAAGAAATAAGAGAACTATATACCAATGACAAATATAGTAGCTAATAGTAACATTAATTAATTTTACAAAGAAATAAGATACTACATACCAATGGAAATGCCGAGCGGCAGAGGAAGACCAAGGTTGGCAATTAAGTAACCATTGTGAAAGTGTCTAAGGAAAAAAGGAATCTGCAAGGGGTATATGTAACTGGAAACAGCAAGAGGTGGGGGAAAACGGGCGGTAGGATCAAACAGATGTTTATGACATTTTATGACAGGAAAGGAGAAAAAGGTGTTAATGGAAGGATACCCAAGGGGCAAGGTAAAAATCTAGGTAGGTGGTCGGGCGAGTATTTGGAAAATATTAGCGTACATAGGAGAAATGCCTTGTTGGTCAGTTTTGTAATTTATATTGTTTTTGTTTAAGTTTATGTGTACACATTCCGAGATCTGTAGTCTTTTTTTGTTACGTTGTGTAGAAAGAATTTTCGTGTCGTCGAAGTTAAAAGTGTGTTTTTGTGTAATGGCATGTTTTGCAAGTGCAGATTTATCTATTTCTTTATTAGTGATGGTTCGTTTATGTTGTGTAAGACATGAGTGAATGTCATTTATGGTTTCTCCTATGTATACACCATTACAGGAAGGGGTTTGGCAAGGGACTTGGTAAACACATCGGGTTGTATGTTCTTTTGAACATACAACCCGATGTGTTTACCAAGTCCCTTGCCAAACCCCTTCCTGTAATGGTGTATACATAGGAGAAACCATAAATGACATTCACTCATGTCTTACACAACATAAACGAACCATCACTAATAAAGAAATAGATAAATCTGCACTTGCAAAACATGCCATTACACAAAAACACACTTTTAACTTCGACGACACGAAAATTCTTTCTACACAACGTAACAAAAAAAGACTACAGATCTCGGAATGTGTACACATAAACTTAAACAAAAACAATATAAATTACAAAACTGACCAACAAGGCATTTCTCCTATG
The DNA here is from genome assembly GCA_946811695.1 of Gonocerus acuteangulatus. Lineage (NCBI taxonomy): Eukaryota > Metazoa > Arthropoda > Insecta > Hemiptera > Coreidae > Gonocerus > Gonocerus acuteangulatus. The sequence continues at coordinate 2,140,697 of OX328126.1, forward strand.
TACGCTAATATTTTCCAAATACTCGCCCGACCACCTACCTAGATTTTTACCTTGCCCCTTGGGTATCCTTCCATTAACACCTTTTTCTCCTTTCCTGTCATAAAATGTCATAAACATCTGTTTGATCCTACCGCCCGTTTTCCCCCACCTCTTGCTGTTTCCAGTTACATATACCCCTTGCAGATTCCTTTTTTCCTTAGACACTTTCACAATGGTTACTTAATTGCCAACCTTGGTCTTCCTCTGCCGCTCGGCATTTCCATTGGTATGTAGTATCTTATTTCTTTGTAAAATTAATTAATGTTACTATTAGCTACTATATTTGTCATTGGTATATAGTTCTCTTATTTCTTTGTAAAATCAATTAATGTTACTAATTACTATTAAAATCAATTACTGTACCTATTTTCGTTTTCATTCTACTCATTCTAAGAATTTTAAGACGATATGTTCTGTTATAAGTTAAACTGTATCTATAGTTCTGTTACCTATCACAATTATAAATTTTTCTTGATTGTGTCTGTATTAATTTCTTTTTTTTGTCATTTTAGCTGACGAAGGCTACCAATGAGTAGCCGAAACGTCCGAAATATAGATTTTTTTAAAACAAAATCATATTGAGGTTTATTTAGCCGAATCCCAACCATTCCATCTGTACTTATCACCTCGACGGCTAACTATCTAATCATCATGGTAGATATTTGGTATTTTAGGGTGTTTCCTAGGGCTATTAACGGATTTTCTGTTATGCATACGATGGAGGAAAATACTATTTAAATAGATATTTGGTATTTTAGGGTGTTTCCTAGGGCTATTAACGGATTTTCTGTTATGAATACGATGGAGGAAAATACTATTTAAATAGATATTTGGTATTTTAGGGTGTTTCCTAGGGCTATTAACGGATTTTCTGTTATGTATACGATGGTGGAAAATACTATTTAAATAGATATTTGGTATTTTAGGGTGTTTCCTAGGGCTATTAACGGAATTCTCTGGACGATCTGGGTAAGGAACACAGGGTTATACTTGCATCGTATAGCTGCTCTTCTAAACTAGTCCTTGTCTGCCCCAATTCTCTGAACGATCTGGGTAAGGAACACAGGGTTATACTTGCATCGTATAGCTGCTCTTCTAAACTAGTCCTTGTCTGTCCCAATTCTCTGGACGATCTGGGTAAGCAACACAGGGTTATACATGCATCGTATAGCTGCTCTTCTAAACTAGTCCTTGTTAGCCCCAATTCTCTAAACGATCTGGGTAAGCAACACAGGGTTATACTTGCATCGTATAGCTGCTCTTCTAAACTAGTCCTTGTTAGCCCCTATTCTCTGAACGATCTGGGTAAGGAACACAGGGTTATACTTGCATCGTATAGCTGCTCTTCTAAACTAGTCCTTGTTAGCCCCAATTCTCTAAACGATCTGGGTAAGGAACACAGGGTTATACTTGCATCGTATAGCTGCTCCTCTAAACTAGTCCTTGTCTGTCCCAATTCTCTGGACGATCTGGGTAAGCAACACAGGGTTATACTTGCATCGTATAGCTGCTCTTCTAAACTAGTCCTTGTTAGCCCCAATTCTCTGAACCATCTGGGTAAGCAACACAGGGTTATACTTGCATCGTATAGCTGCTCTTCTAAACTAGTCCTTGTTAGCCCCAATTCTCTGGACGATCTGGGTAAGGAACACAGGGTTATACTTGGATCGTATAGCTGCTCTTCTAAACTAGTCCTTGTTCGCCCCAATTCTCTGAACCATCTGGGTAAGCAACACAGGGTTATACTTGCATCATATAGCTGCTCTTCTAAACTAGTCCTTGTTCGCCCCAATTCTCTGAACCATCTGGGTAAGCAACACAGGGTTATACTTGCATCATATAGCTGCTCTTCTAAACTAGTCCTTGTTCGCCCCAATTCTCTGAACCATCTGGGTAAGCAACACAGGGTTATACTTGCATCATATAGCTGCTCTTCTAAACTAGTCCTTGTTCGCCCCAATTCTCTGAACCATCTGGGTAAGCAACACAGGGTTATACTTGCATCATATAGCTGCTCTTCTAAACTAGTCCTTGTTCGCCCCAATTCTCTGAACCATCTGGGTAAGCAACACAGGGCTATACTGGCATCGTATAGCTGCTCTTCTAAACTAGTCCTTGTCTGCCCCAATTCTCTAAACCATCTGGGTAAGCAACACAGGGTTATACTACCGGGCCTGGTGTGTGTGGACACGAGGATATTTGCTTCACATAGAGGGTCTACTATAACTGGACTGTGCAGTCCCAGCCTTGAGCTTTATTAACTTATACTGTGTGTGCTAGATCCGTTGAGGCCAAACTGTGGAGTCCCTGCCTTGAGGTTTATTAACTTATCGTGTGTGCTAGATCCGTTGAGGCCAAACTGTGCAGTCCCTTCCTTGAGGTGTGCAGTCTATGGCTTGAGATTTGAACTGAACGTGTACCCCCATCGTAAGACATTACTTACACTTCAGACTCCTGGATGTTTTACAGCGGAGTGGAATTAACAGATGAGGTGTTTCCAATTTCCACGCTACTGCCTCTTCTCAGTGGACTGACAATAATTTCCTCAACTAACTTTTAAAGTTTTATAATATTTCTATTTACAAATTTATGTACAAATAGACGGAGACTTCAAATATCTTTGTTATGAACTGGTTAAACCGTTGTCTTTTCATTGTATACAACCATTGCGAATTATTTAATGCCTTCAACCTGTCGTGGGACCATGCTTCGATATGAACTGGTTAAACCGTTGTCTTTTCATTGTATACAACCTTTGCGAATTATTTAATGCCTTCAACCTGTCGTGGGACCATGCTTCGATATGAACTGGTTAAACCGTTGTCTTTTCATTGTATACAACCTTTGCGAATTATTTAATGCCTCGTGGGACCATGCTTCGATATGAACTGGTTAAACCGTTGTCTTTTCATTGTATACAACCTTTGCGAATTATTTAATGCCTCGTGGGACCATGCTTCGATATGAACTGGTTAAACCGTTGTCTTTTCATTGTATACAACCTTTGCGAATTATTTAATGCCTCGTGGGACCATGCTTCGATATGAACTGGTTAAACCGTTGTCTTTTCATTGTATACAACCTTTGCGAATTATTTAATGCCTCGTGGGACCATGCTTCAATATGAACTGGTTAAACCGTTGTCTTTTCATTGTATACAACCTTTGCGAATTATTTAATGCCTTCAACCTGTCGTGGGAGCTACCGAAATGCGGATTATTCATCAATAAATAAATATAAACAATACGAAATTTGTAAATAATTTTAAAATAATAAACAAACCGAGAAAAAAAATTCTCAAACATAGTCTTAATGAGAACATTATTATTTATTATTGTACATTTGAGAAATATAATAGAAAAAGCTCTGAAATAAATCTTTTCTGGTGGTTTGGAATAATATATTTAGGCAGATATAACATTTTCCAGGAGTAAAAATGAAAAGAAAACTGAAAATGGTTTTTGGTATTTTATTATAAAAATATTTGACGAGAATTGTTTTAGAGATTGGAGAGAGAGAGAGAGTTGTGAATCGATAGGAAACTCCCGGGAGATTGGAACTAATCGAGTTGAGCTAATCGGAATAATTCAATAAAAGGGATTTTCTTTACAAGTTTTTCATTTTATTCTACATTCCTTTTCCTAGGGTTTCCTAGGGTTATTAACGGATTTTCTGTTATGAATACGATGAAGGAAAATACTATTTAAATAGATATTTGGTATTTTAGGGTGTTTCCTAGGGTTATTAACGGATTTTCTGTTATGTATACGATGAAGGAAAATACTATTTAAATAAATATTTGGTATTTTAGGGTGTTTCCTAGGGTTATTAACGGATTTTCTGTTATGTATACGATGAAGGAAAATACTATTTAAATAAATATTTGGTATTTTAGGGTGTTTCCTAGGGTTATTAACGGATTTTCTGTTATGTATACGATAGAGGAAAATACTATTTAAATAGATATTTGGTATTTTAGGGTGTTTCCTAGGGTTATTAACGGATTTTCTGTTATGAATACGATGGTGGAAAATACTATTTAAATAAATATTTGGTATTTTAGGGTGTTTCCTAGGGCTATTAACGGATTTTCTGTTATGAATACGATGAAGGAAAATACTATTTAAATAGATATTTGGTATTTTAGGGTGTTTCCTAGGGCTATTAACGGATTTTCTGTTATGAATACGATGGAGGAAAATACTATTTAAATAGATATTTGGTATTTTAGGGTGTTTTCTAGGGTTATTAACGGATTTTCTGTTATGTATACGATGAAGGAAAATACTATTTAAATAAATATTTGGTATTTGAGGGTGTTTCCTAGGGCTATTAACGGATTTTCTGTTATGTATACGATGGAGGAAAATACTATTTAAATAGATATTTGGTATTTTAGAGTGTTTCCTAGGGCTATTAACGGATTTTCTGTTATGTATACGATGAAGGAAAATACTATTTAAATAGATATTTGGTATTTTAGGGTGTTTCCTAGTGCTATTAACGGATTTTCTGTTATGAATACGATGAAGGAAAATACTATTTAAATAGATATTTGGTATTTTAGAGTGTTTCCTAGGGCTATTAACGGATTTTCTGTTATGTATACGATGGAGGAAAATACTATTTAAATAGATATTTGGTATTTTAGGGTGTTTCCTAGGGTTATTAACGGATTTTTTGTTATGTATACGATGAAGGAAAATACTATTTAAATAAATATTTGGTATTTTAGGGTGTTTCCTAGGGTTATTAACGGATTTTCTGTTATGTATACGATGGAGGAAAATACTATTTAAATAGATATTTGGTATTTTAGGGTGTTTCCTAGGGTTATTAACGGATTTTCTGTTATGAATACGATGAAGGAAAATACTATTTAAATAGATATTTGGTATTTTAGGGTGTTTCCTAGGGCTATTAACGGATTTTCTGTTATGAATACGATGGAGGAAAATACTATTTAAATAGATATTTGGTATTTTAGGGTGTTTCCTAGGGCTATTAACGGATTTTCTGTTATGAATACGATGAAGGAAAATACTATTTAAATAGATATTTGGTATTTTAGGGTGTTTCCTAGGGCTATTAACGGATTTTCTGTTATGAATACGATGGAGGAAAATACTATTTAAATAGATATTTGGTATTTTAGGGTGTTTTCTAGGGTTATTAACGGATTTTCTGTTATGTATACGATGAAGGAAAATACTATTTAAATAAATATTTGGTATTTGAGGGTGTTTCCTAGGGCTATTAACGGATTTTCTGTTATGTATACGATGGAGGAAAATACTATTTAAATAGATATTTGGTATTTTAGAGTGTTTCCTAGGGCTATTAACGGATTTTCTGTTATGTATACGATGAAGGAAAATACTATTTAAATAGATATTTGGTATTTTAGGGTGTTTCCTAGTGCTATTAACGGATTTTCTGTTATGAATACGATGAAGGAAAATACTATTTAAATAGATATTTGGTATTTTAGAGTGTTTCCTAGGGCTATTAACGGATTTTCTGTTATGTATACGATAGAGGAAAATACTATTTAAATAGATATTTGGTATTTTAGGGTGTTTCCTAGGGTTATTAACGGATTTTCTGTTATGAATACGATGGAGGAAAATACTATTTAAATAGGTATTTGGTATTTTAGGGTGTTTCCTAGGGCTATTAACGGATTTTCTGTTATGTATACGATGGAGGAAAATACTATTTAAATAGATATTTGGTAATTTAGGGTGTTTCCTAGGGTTATTAACGGATTTTCTGTTATGAATACGATGGAGGAAAATACTATTTAAATAGATATTTGGTATTTTAGGGTGTTTCCTAGGGTTATTAACGGATTTTCTGTTATGCATACGATGGAGGAAAATACTATTTAAATAGATATTTGGTATTTTAGGGTGTTTCCTAGGGTTATTAACGGATTTTCTGTTATGAATACGATGGAGGAAAATACTATTTAAATAGATATTTGGTATTTTAGGGTGTTTCCTAGGGTTATTAACGGATTTTCTGTTATGTATACGATGAAGGAAAATACTATTTAAATAGATATTTGGTATTTTAGGGTGTATCCTAGGGTTATTAACGGATTTTCTGTTATGTATACGATGAAGGAAAATACTATTTAAATAGATATTTGGTATTTTAGGGTGTTTCCTAGGGCTATTAACGGATTTTCTGTTATGAATACGATGGTGGAAAATACTATTTAAATAGATATTTGGTATTTTAGGGTGTTTCCTAGGGTTATTAACGGATTTTCTGTTATGAATACGATGAAGGAAAATACTATTTAAATAGATATTTGGTATTTTAGGGTGTTTCCTAGGGTTATTAACGGATTTTCTGTTATGAATACGATGAAGGAAAATACTATTTAAATAGATATTTGGTATTTTAGGGTGTATCCTAGGGTTATTAACGGATTTTCTGTTATGTATACGATGAAGGAAAATACTATTAAAATAGATATTTGGTATTTTAGGGTGTTTCCTAGGGTTATTAACGGATTTTCTGTTATGTATACGATGGAGGAAAATACTATTTAAATAGATATTTGGTATTTTAGGGTGTTTCCTAGGGTTATTAACGGATTTTCTGTTATGAATACGATGAAGGAAAATACTATTTAAATAGATATTTGGTATTTTAGGGTGTTTCCTAGGGCTATTAACGGATTTTCTGTTATGAATACGATGGAGGAAAATACTATTTAAATAGATATTTGGTATTTTAGGGTGTTTTCTAGGGCTATTAACGGATTTTCTGTTATGAATACGATGAAGGAAAATACTATTTAAATAGATATTTGGTATTTTAGAGTGTTTCCTAGGGCTATTAACGGATTTTCTGTTATGTATACGATGGAGGAAAATACTATTTAAATAGATATTTGGTATTTTAGGGTGTTTCCTAGGGTTATTAACGGATTTTTTGTTATGTATACGATGAAGGAAAATACTATTTAAATAAATATTTGGTATTTTAGGGTGTTTCCTAGGGTTATTAACGGATTTTCTGTTATGTATACGATAGAGGAAAATACTATTTAAATGGATATTTGGTATTTTAGGGTGTTTCCTAGGGTTATTAACGGATTTTCTGTTATGAATACGATGGTGGAAAATACTATTTAAATAAATATTTGGTATTTTAGGGTGTTTCCTAGGGCTATTAACGGATTTTCTGTTATGAATACGATGAAGGAAAATACTATTTAAATAGATATTTGGTATTTTAGGGTGTTTCCTAGGGCTATTAACGGATTTTCTGTTATGAATACGATGGAGGAAAATACTATTTAAATAGATATTTGGTATTTTAGGGTGTTTTCTAGGGTTATTAACGGATTTTCTGTTATGTATACGATGAAGGAAAATACTATTTAAATAAATATTTGGTATTTGAGGGTGTTTCCTAGGGCTATTAACGGATTTTCTGTTATGTATACGATGGAGGAAAATACTATTTAAATAGATATTTGGTATTTTAGAGTGTTTCCTAGGGCTATTAACGGATTTTCTGTTATGTATACGATGAAGGAAAATACTATTTAAATAGATATTTGGTATTTTAGGGTGTTTCCTAGTGCTATTAACGGATTTTCTGTTATGAATACGATGAAGGAAAATACTATTTAAATAGATATTTGGTATTTTAGAGTGTTTCCTAGGGCTATTAACGGATTTTCTGTTATGTATACGATAGAGGAAAATACTATTTAAATAGATATTTGGTATTTTAGGGTGTTTCCTAGGGTTATTAACGGATTTTCTGTTATGAATACGATGGAGGAAAATACTATTTAAATAGGTATTTGGTATTTTAGGGTGTTTCCTAGGGCTATTAACGGATTTTCTGTTATGTATACGATGGAGGAAAATACTATTTAAATAGATATTTGGTAATTTAGGGTGTTTCCTAGGGTTATTAACGGATTTTCTGTTATGAATACGATGGAGGAAAATACTATTTAAATAGATATTTGGTATTTTAGGGTGTTTCCTAGGGTTATTAACGGATTTTCTGTTATGCATACGATGGAGGAAAATACTATTTAAATAGATATTTGGTATTTTAGGGTGTTTCCTAGGGTTATTAACGGATTTTCTGTTATGAATACGATGGAGGAAAATACTATTTAAATAGATATTTGGTATTTTAGGGTGTTTCCTAGGGTTATTAACGGATTTTCTGTTATGTATACGATGAAGGAAAATACTATTTAAATAGATATTTGGTATTTTAGGGTGTATCCTAGGGTTATTAACGGATTTTCTGTTATGTATACGATGAAGGAAAATACTATTTAAATAGATATTTGGTATTTTAGGGTGTTTCCTAGGGCTATTAACGGATTTTCTGTTATGAATACGATGGTGGAAAATACTATTTAAATAGATATTTGGTATTTTAGGGGGTTTCCTAGGGTTATTAACGGATTTTCTGTTATGAATACGATGAAGGAAAATACTATTTAAATAGATATTTGGTATTTTAGGGTGTTTCCTAGGGTTATTAACGGATTTTCTGTTATGAATACGATGAAGGAAAATACTATTTAAATAGATATTTGGTATTTTAGGGTGTATCCTAGGGTTATTAACGGATTTTCTGTTATGTATACGATGAAGGAAAATACTATTAAAATAGATATTTGGTATTTTAGGGTGTTTCCTAGGGTTATTAACGGATTTTCTGTTATGTATACGATGGAGGAAAATACTATTTAAATAGATATTTGGTATTTTAGGGTGTTTCCTAGGGTTATTAACGGATTTTCTGTTATGAATACGATGAAGGAAAATACTATTTAAATAGATATTTGGTATTTTAGGGTGTTTCCTAGGGCTATTAACGGATTTTCTGTTATGAATACGATGGAGGAAAATACTATTTAAATAGATATTTGGTATTTTAGGGTGTTTTCTAGGGCTATTAACGGATTTTCTGTTATGAATACGATGAAGGAAAATACTATTTAAATAGATATTTGGTATTTTAGGGTGTTTCCTAGGGCTATTAACGGATTTTCTGTTATAAATACGATGAAGGAAAATACTATTTAAATAGATATTTGGTATTTTAGGGTGTTTCCTAGGGCTATTAACGGATTTTCTGTTATGTATACGATGAAGGAAAATACTATTTAAATAGATATTTGGTATTTTAGGGTGTTTCCTAGGGCTATTAACGGATCTTCTGTTATGAATACGATGGAGGAAAATACTATTTAAATAGATATTTGGTATTTTAGGGTGTTTCCTAGGGTTATTAACGGATTTTCTGTTATGAATACGATGAAGGAAAATACTATTTAAATAGATATTTGGTATTTTAGAGTGTTTCCTAGGGCTATTAACGGATTTTCTGTTATGAATACGATGAAGGAAAATACTATTTAAATAGATATTTGGTATTTGAGGGTGTTTCCTAGGGTTATTAACGGATTTTCTGTTATGTATACGATGGAGGAAAACACTATTTAAATAGATATTTGGTATTTTAGGGTGTTTCCTAGGGTTATTAACGGATTTTCTGTTATGAATACGATGGTGGAAAATACTATTTAAATAAATATTTGGTATTTTAGGGTGTTTCCTAGGGCTATTAACGGATTTTCTGTTATGAATACGATGAAGGAAAATACTATTTAAATAGATATTTGGTATTTTAGGGTGTTTCCTAGGGTTATTAACGGATTTTCTGTTATGAATACGATGGAGGAAAATACTATTTAAATAGATATTTGGTATTTTAGGGTGTTTCCTAGGGCTATTAACGGATTTTCTGTTATGAATACGATGGAGGAAAATACTATTTAAATAGATATTTGGTATTTTAGGGTGTTTCCTAGGGTTATTAACGGATTTTCTGTTATGTATACGATGGAGGAAAATACTATTTAAATAGATATTTGGTATTTTAGGGTGTTTCCTAGGGTTATTAACGGATTTTCTGTTATGAATACGATGGAGGAAAATACTATTTAAATAGATATTTGGTATTTTAGGGTGTTTCCTAGGGTTATTAACGGATTTTCTGTTATGAATACGATGAAGGAAAATACTATTTAAATAGATATTTGGTATTTGAGGGTGTTTCCTAGGGCTATTAACGGATTTTCTGTTATGTATACGATGGAGGAAAATACTATTTAAATAGATATTTGGTATTTTAGGGTGTTTCCTAGGGTTATTAACGGATTTTCTGTTATGAATACGATGGAGGAAAATACTATTTAAATAGATATTTGGTATTTTAGGGTGTTTCCTAGGGTTATTAACGGATTTTCTGTTATGTATACGATGGAGGAAAATACTATTTAAATAGATATTTGGTATTTTAGGGTGTTTCCTAGGGTTATTAACGGATTTTCTGTTATGAATACGATGGTGGAAAATACTAATTAAATAGATATTTGGTATTTTAGGGTGTTTCCTAGGGCTATTAACGGATTTTCTGTTATGAATACGATGAAGGAAAATACTATTTAAATAGATATTTGGTATTTGAGGGTGTTTCCTAGGGTTATTAACGGATTTTCTGTTATGTATACGATAGAGGAAAATACTATTTAAATAGATATTTGGTATTTTAGGGTGTTTCCTAGGGCTATTAACGGATTTTCTGTTATGTATACGATGGAGGAAAATACTATTTAAATAGATATTTGGTATTTTAGGGTGTTTCCTAGTGCTATTAACGGATTTTCTGTTATGTATACGATGGAGGAAAATACTATTTAAATAGATATTTGGTATATTAGGGTGTTTCCTAGTGCTATTAACGGATTTTCTGTTATGTATACGATGGAGGAAAATACTATTTAAATAGATATTTGGTATTTTAGGGTGTTTCCTAGGGCTATTAACGGATTTTCTGTTATGAATACGATGGAGGAAAATACTATTTAAATAGATATTTGGTATTTTAGGGTGTTTCCTAGGGCTATTAACGGATTTTCTGTTTTGTATACGATGGTGGAAAATACTATTTAAATAGATATTTGGTATTTTAGGGTGTTTCCTAGGGCTATTAACGGATTTTCTGTTATGAATACGATGGAGGAAAATACTATTTAAATAGATATTTGGTATTTTAGGGTGTTTCCTAGGTCTATTAACGGATTTTCTGTTATGTATACGATGGAGGAAAATACTATTTAAATAGATATTTGGTATTTTAGGGTGTTTTCTAGGGTTATTAACGGATTTTCTGTTATGAATACGATGGAGGAAAATACTATTTAAATAGATATTTGGTATTTTAGGGTGTTTCCTAGGGCTATTAACGGATTTTCTGTTATGAATACGATGGTGGAAAATACTATTTAAATAAATATTTGGTATTTTAGGGTGTTTCCTAGGGCTATTAACGGATTTTCTGTTATGAATACGATGGAGGAAAATACTATTTAAATAGATATTTGGTATTGTAGGGTGTTTCCTAGGGCTATTAACGGATTTTCTGTTATGTATACGATGGAGGAAAATACTATTTAAATAGATATTTGGTATTTTAGGGTGTTTCCTAGGGCTATTAACGGATTTTCTGTTATGTATACGATGGAGGAAGATACTATTTAAATAGATATTTGGTATTTTAGGGTGTTTCCTAGGGCTATTAACGGATTTTCTGTTATGAATACGATGGTGGAAAATACTATTTAAATAGATATTTGGTATTTTAGGGTGTTTCCTAGGGCTATTAACGGTTTTTCTGTTTTGAATACGATGGAGGAAAATACTATTTAAATAGATATTTGGTATTTTAGGGTGTTTCCTAGGGCTATTAACGGATTTTCTGTTATGCATACGATGGAGGAAAATACTATTTAAATAGATATTTGGTATTTTAGGGTGTTTCCTAGGGCTATTAACGGATTTTCTGTTATGAATACGATGGAGGAAAATACTATTTAAATAGATATTTGGTATTTTAGGGTGTTTCCTAGGGCTATTAACGGATTTTCTGTTATGTATACGATGGTGGAAAATACTATTTAAATAGATATTTGGTATTTTAGGGTGTTTCCTAGGGCTATTAACGGAATTCTCTGGACGATCTGGGTAAGGAACACAGGGTTATACTTGCATCGTATAGCTGCTCTTCTAAACTAGTCCTTGTCTGTCCCAATTCTCTGGACGATCTGGGTAAGCAACACAGGGTTATACATGCATCGTATAGCTGCTCTTCTAAACTAGTCCTTGTTAGCCCCAATTCTCTAAACGATCTGGGTAAGCAACACAGGGTTATACTTGCATCGTATAGCTGCTCTTCTAAACTAGTCCTTGTTAGCCCCTATTCTCTGAACGATCTGGGTAAGGAACACAGGGTTATACTTGCATCGTATAGCTGCTCTTCTAAACTAGTCCTTGTTAGCCCCAATTCTCTAAACGATCTGGGTAAGGAACACAGGGTTATACTTGCATCGTATAGCTGCTCTTCTAAACTAGTCCTTGTCTGTCCCAATTCTCTGGACGATCTGGGTAAGCAACACAGGGTTATACTTGCATCGTATAGCTGCTCTTCTAAACTAGTCCTTGTTAGCCCCAATTCTCTGGGCGATCTGGGTAAGCAACACAGGGTTATACTTGCATCGTATAGCTGCTCTTCTAAACTAGTCCTTGTTAGCCCCAATTCTCTAAACGATCTGGGTAACGAAAACAGGGTTATACTTGCATCGTATAGCTGCTCTTCTAAACTAGTCCTTGTTAGCCCCAATTCTCTGAACCATCTGGGTAAGCAACACAGGGTTATACTTGCATCGTATAGCTGCTCTTCTAAACTAGTCCTTGTCTGTCCCAATTCTCTGGACGATCTGGGTAAGCAACACAGGGTTATACATGCATCGTATAGCTGCTCTTCTAAACTAGTCCTTGTTAGCCCCAATTCTCTAAACGATCTGGGTAAGCAACACAGGGTTATACTTGCATCGTATAGCTGCTCTTCTAAACTAGTCCTTGTTAGCCCCTATTCTCTGAACGATCTGGGTAAGGAACACAGGGTTATACTTGCATCGTATAGCTGCTCTTCTAAACTAGTCCTTGTTAGCCCCAATTCTCTAAACGATCTGGGTAAGGAACACAGGGTTATACTTGCATCGTATAGCTGCTCTTCTAAACTAGTCCTTGTCTGTCCCAATTCTCTGGACGATCTGGGTAAGCAACACAGGGTTATACTTGCATCGTATAGCTGCTCTTCTAAACTAGTCCTTGTTAGCCCCAATTCTCTGGGCGATCTGGGTAAGCAACACAGGGTTATACTTGCATCGTATAGCTGCTCTTCTAAACTAGTCCTTGTTAGCCCCAATTCTCTAAACGATCTGGGTAACGAAAACAGGGTTATACTTGCATCGTATAGCTGCTCTTCTAAACTAGTCCTTGTTAGCCCCAATTCTCTGAACCATCTGGGTAAGCAACACAGGGTTATACTTGCATCGTATAGCTGCTCTTCTAAACTAGTCCTTGTTAGCCCCAATTCTCTGGACGATCTGGGTAAGGAACACAGGGTTATACTTGCATCGTATAGCTGCTCTTCTAAACTAGTCCTTGTTCGCCCCAATTCTCTGAACCATCTGGGTAAGCAACACAGGGTTATACTTGCATCGTATAGCTGCTCTTCTAAACTAGTCCTTGTTAGCCCCAATTCTCTGGACGATCTGGGTAAGGAACACAGGGTTATACTTGCATCTTATAGCTGCTCTTCTAAACTAGTCCTTGTTAGCCCCAATTCTCTGAACCATCTGGGTAAGCAACACAGGGTTATACTGGCATCGTATAGCTGCTCTTCTAAACTAGTCCTTGTTAGCCCCAATTCTCTAAACGATCTGGGTAAGGAACACAGGGTTATACTTGCATCGTATAGCTGCTCTTCTAAACTAGTCCTTGTTAGCCCCAATTCTCTGAACCATCTGGGTAAGCAACACAGGGTTATACTTGCATCGTATAGCTGCTCTTCTAAACTAGTCCTTGTTAGCCCCAATTCTCTGAACCATCTGGGTAAGCAACACAGGGTTATACTGGCATCGTATAGCTGCTCTTCTAAACTAGTCCTTGTCTGCCCCAATTCTCTAAACGATCTGGGTAAGGAACACAGGGTTATACTTCCATCGTATAGCTGATCTTCTAAACTAGTCCTTGTTAGCCCCAATTCTCTGAACCATCTGGGTAAGCAACACAGGGTTATACTGGCATCGTATAGCTGCTCTTCTAAACTAGTCCTTGTTAGCCCCAATTCTCTAAACGATCTGGGTAAGGAACACAGGGTTATACTTGCATCGTATAGCTGCTCTTCTAAACTAGTCCTTGTTAGCCCCAATTCTCTGAACCATCTGGGTAAGCAACACAGGGTTATACTTGCATCGTATAGCTGCTCTTCTAAACTAGTCCTTGTTAGCCCCAATTCTCTGAACCATCTGGGTAAGCAACACAGGGTTATACTGGCATCGTATAGCTGCTCTTCTAAACTAGTCCTTGTTAGCCCCAATTCTCTAAACGATCTGGGTAAGGAACACAGGGTTATACTTGCATCGTATAGCTGCTCTTCTAAACTAGTCCTTGTCTGCCCCAATTCTCTGAACGATCTGGGTAAGCAACACAGGGTTATACTTGCATCGTATAGCTGCTCTTCTAAACTAGTCCTTGTTAGCCCCAATTCTCTGGACGATCTGGGTAAGCAACACAGGGTTATACTTGCATCGTATAGCTGCTCTTCTAAACTAGCCCTTGCTAGCCACAATTCTCTGGACGATCTGGGTAAGGAACACAGGGTTATACTTGCATCTTATAGCTGCTCTTCTAAACTAGTCCTTGTTAGCCCCAATTCTCTGAACCATCTGGGTAAGCAACACAGGGTTATACTGGCATCGTATAGCTGCTCTTCTAAACTAGTCCTTGTTAGCCCCAATTCTCTAAACGATCTGGGTAAGGAACACAGGGTTATACTTGCATCGTATAGCTGCTCTTCTAAACTAGTCCTTGTTAGCCCCAATTCTCTGAACCATCTGGGTAAGCAACACAGGGTTATACTTGCATCGTATAGCTGCTCTTCTAAACTAGTCCTTGTTAGCCCCAATTCTCTGAACCATCTGGGTAAGCAACACAGGGTTATACTTGCATCGTATAGCTGCTCTTCTAAACTAGTCCTTGTTAGCCCCAATTCTCTGGACGATCTGGGTAAGGAACACAGGGTTATACTTGCATCTTATAGCTGCTCTTCTAAACTAGTCCTTGTTAGCCCCAATTCTCTGAACCATCTGGGTAAGCAACACAGGGTTATACTGGCATCGTATAGCTGCTCTTCTAAACTAGTCCTTGTTAGCCCCAATTCTCTAAACGATCTGGGTAAGGAACACAGGGTTATACTTGCATCGTATAGCTGCTCTTCTAAACTAGTCCTTGTCTGCCCCAATTCTCTGAACCATCTGGGTAAGCAACACAGGGTTATACTTGCATCGTATAGCTGCTAATCTAAACTAGTCCTTGTTAGCCCCAATTCTCTGGACGATCTGGGTAAGCAACACAGGGTTATACTTGCATCGTATAGCTGCTCTTCTAAACTAGTCCTTGTTAGCCCCAATTCTCTGGACGATCTGGGTAAGCAACACAGGGTTATACTTGCATCGTATAGCTGCTCTTCTAAACTAGTCCTTGCTAGCCCCAATTCTCTGGACGATCTGGGTAAGGAACACAGGGTTATACTTGCATCTTATAGCTGCTCTTCTAAACTAGTCCTTGTTAGCCCCAATTCTCTGAACCATCTGGGTAAGCAACACAGGGTTATACTGGCATCGTATAGCTGCTCTTCTAAACTAGTCCTTGTTAGCCCCAATTCTCTAAACGATCTGGGTAAGGAACACAGGGTTATACTTGCATCGTATAGCTGCTCTTCTAAACTAGTCCTTGTTAGCCCCAATTCTCTGAACCATCTGGGTAAGCAACACAGGGTTATACTTGCATCGTATAGCTGCTCTTCTAAACTAGTCCTTGTTAGCCCCAATTCTCTGGACGATCTGGGTAAGCAACACAGGGTTATACTTGCATCGTATTGCTGCTCTTCTAAACTAGTCCTTGTTAGCCCCAATTCTCTGAACCATCTGGGTAAGCAACACAGGGTTATAATTGCATCGTATAGCTGCTCTTCTAAACTAGTTCTTGTCTGCCCCAATTCTCTGAACCATCTGGGTAAGCAACACAGGGCTATACTTGCATCGTATAGCTGCTCTTCTAAACTAGTCCTTGTCTGCCCCAATTCTCTGAACGATCTGGGTAAGCAACACAGGGTTATACTTGCATCGTATAGCTGCTCTTCTAAACTAGTCCTTGTCTGCCCCAATTCTCTAAACGATCTGGGTAAGGAAAACAGGGTTATACTTGCATCGTATAGCTGCTCTTCTAAACTATTCCTTGTTAGCCCCAATTCTCTGAACCACCTGGGTAAGGAAAACAGGGTTATACTTGCATCGTATAGCTGCTCTTCTAAACTAGTCCTTGTTAGCCCCAATTCTCTGGACGATCTGGGTAAGGAACACAGGGTTATACTTGCATCGTATAGCTGCTCTTCTAAACTAGTCCTTGTTAGCCCCAATTCTCTGAACCATCTGGGTAAGGAACACAGGGTTATACTTGCATCGTATAGCTGCTCTTCTAAACTAGTCCTTGTTAGCCCCAATTCTCTGAACCATCTGGGTAAGCAACACAGGGTTATACTGGCATCGTATAGCTGCTCTTCTAAACTAGTCCTTGTTAGCCCCAATTCTCTAAACGATCTGGGTAAGGAACACAGGGTTATACTTACATCGTATAGCTGCTCTTCTAAACTAGTCCTTGTCTGCCCCAATTCTCTGAACGATCTGGGTAAGCAACACAGGGTTATACTTGCATCGTATAGCTGCTCTTCTAAACTAGTCCTTGTTAGCCCCAATTCTCTAAACGATCTGGGTAAGGAACACAGGGTTATACTTGCATCGTATAGCTGCTCTTCTAAACTAGTCCTTGTCTGCCCCAATTCTCTGAACGATCTGGGTAAGCAACACAGGGTTATACTTGCATCGTATAGCTGCTCTTCTAAACTAGTCCTTGTTAGCCCCAATTCTCTGGACGATCTGGGTAAGCAACACAGGGTTATACTTGCATCGTATAGCTGCTCTTCTAAACTAGCCCTTGCTAGCCACAATTCTCTGGACGATCTGGGTAAGGAACACAGGGTTATACTTGCATCTTATAGCTGCTCTTCTAAACTAGTCCTTGTTAGCCCCAATTCTCTGAACCATCTGGGTAAGCAACACAGGGTTATACTGGCATCGTATAGCTGCTCTTCTAAACTAGTCCTTGTTAGCCCCAATTCTCTAAACGATCTGGGTAAGGAACACAGGGTTATACTTGCATCGTATAGCTGCTCTTCTAAACTAGTCCTTGTTAGCCCCAATTCTCTGAACCATCTGGGTAAGCAACACAGGGTTATACTTGCATCGTATAGCTGCTCTTCTAAACTAGTCCTTGTTAGCCCCAATTCTCTGAACCATCTGGGTAAGCAACACAGGGTTATACTTGCATCGTATAGCTGCTCTTCTAAACTAGTCCTTGTTAGCCCCAATTCTCTGGACGATCTGGGTAAGGAACACAGGGTTATACTTGCATCTTATAGCTGCTCTTCTAAACTAGTCCTTGTTAGCCCCAATTCTCTGAACCATCTGGGTAAGCAACACAGGGTTATACTGGCATCGTATAGCTGCTCTTCTAAACTAGTCCTTGTTAGCCCCAATTCT
The DNA here is from genome assembly GCA_946811695.1 of Gonocerus acuteangulatus. NCBI lineage: Eukaryota > Metazoa > Arthropoda > Insecta > Hemiptera > Coreidae > Gonocerus > Gonocerus acuteangulatus. Next base: position 2,158,521 of record OX328126.1, read on the forward strand.
CTAAACGATCTGGGTAAGGAACACAGGGTTATACTTGCATCGTATAGCTGCTCTTCTAAACTAGTCCTTGTCTGCCCCAATTCTCTGAACCATCTGGGTAAGCAACACAGGGTTATACTTGCATCGTATAGCTGCTAATCTAAACTAGTCCTTGTTAGCCCCAATTCTCTGGACGATCTGGGTAAGCAACACAGGGTTATACTTGCATCGTATAGCTGCTCTTCTAAACTAGTCCTTGTTAGCCCCAATTCTCTGGACGATCTGGGTAAGCAACACAGGGTTATACTTGCATCGTATAGCTGCTCTTCTAAACTAGTCCTTGCTAGCCCCAATTCTCTGGACGATCTGGGTAAGGAACACAGGGTTATACTTGCATCTTATAGCTGCTCTTCTAAACTAGTCCTTGTTAGCCCCAATTCTCTGAACCATCTGGGTAAGCAACACAGGGTTATACTGGCATCGTATAGCTGCTCTTCTAAACTAGTCCTTGTTAGCCCCAATTCTCTAAACGATCTGGGTAAGGAACACAGGGTTATACTTGCATCGTATAGCTGCTCTTCTAAACTAGTCCTTGTTAGCCCCAATTCTCTGAACCATCTGGGTAAGCAACACAGGGTTATACTTGCATCGTATAGCTGCTCTTCTAAACTAGTCCTTGTTAGCCCCAATTCTCTGGACGATCTGGGTAAGCAACACAGGGTTATACTTGCATCGTATTGCTGCTCTTCTAAACTAGTCCTTGTTAGCCCCAATTCTCTGAACCATCTGGGTAAGCAACACAGGGTTATAATTGCATCGTATAGCTGCTCTTCTAAACTAGTTCTTGTCTGCCCCAATTCTCTGAACCATCTGGGTAAGCAACACAGGGCTATACTTGCATCGTATAGCTGCTCTTCTAAACTAGTCCTTGTCTGCCCCAATTCTCTGAACGATCTGGGTAAGCAACACAGGGTTATACTTGCATCGTATAGCTGCTCTTCTAAACTAGTCCTTGTCTGCCCCAATTCTCTAAACGATCTGGGTAAGGAAAACAGGGTTATACTTGCATCGTATAGCTGCTCTTCTAAACTATTCCTTGTTAGCCCCAATTCTCTGAACCACCTGGGTAAGGAAAACAGGGTTATACTTGCATCGTATAGCTGCTCTTCTAAACTAGTCCTTGTTAGCCCCAATTCTCTGGACGATCTGGGTAAGGAACACAGGGTTATACTTGCATCGTATAGCTGCTCTTCTAAACTAGTCCTTGTTAGCCCCAATTCTCTGAACCATCTGGGTAAGGAACACAGGGTTATACTTGCATCGTATAGCTGCTCTTCTAAACTAGTCCTTGTTAGCCCCAATTCTCTGAACCATCTGGGTAAGCAACACAGGGTTATACTGGCATCGTATAGCTGCTCTTCTAAACTAGTCCTTGTTAGCCCCAATTCTCTAAACGATCTGGGTAAGGAACACAGGGTTATACTTACATCGTATAGCTGCTCTTCTAAACTAGTCCTTGTCTGCCCCAATTCTCTGAACGATCTGGGTAAGCAACACAGGGTTATACTTGCATCGTATAGCTGCTCTTCTAAACTAGTCCTTGTCTGCCCCAATTCTCTGAACGATCTGGGTAAGCAACACAGGGTTATACTTGCATCGTATAGCTGCTCTTCTAAACTATTCCTTGTCTGCCCCAATTCTCTGAACGATCTGGGTAAGCAACACAGGGTTATACTTGCATCGTATAGCTCTCTTCTAAACTAGTCCTTGTCTGCCCCAATTCTCTGAACGATCTGGGTAAGCAACACAGGGTTATACTTGCATCGTATAGCTGCTCTTCTAAACTAGTCCTTGTCTGCCCCAATTCTCTGAACGATCTGGGTAAGCAACACAGGGTTATACTTGCATCGTATAGCTGCTCTTCTAAACTAGTCCTTGTCTGCCCCAATTCTCTGAACGATCTGGGTAAGCAACACAGGGTTATACTTGCATCGTATAGCTGCTCTTCTAAACTAGTCCTTGTCTGCCCCAATTCTCTGAACGATCTGGGTATGCAACACAGGGTTATACTTGCATCATATAGCTGCTCTTCTAAACTAGTCCTTGTTAGCCCCAATTCTCTGGACGATCTGGGTAAGCAACGCAGGGTTATACTTGCATCGTATAGCTGCTCTTCTAAACTAGTCCTTGTAAGCCCCAATTCTCTGAACGATCTGGGTAAGCAACACAGGGTTATACTTGCATCGTATAGCTGCTCTTCTAAACTAGTCCTTGTTAGCACCAATTCTCTGTACGATCTGGGTAAGCAACACAGTGTTATACTTGCATCATATAGCTGCTCTTCTAAACTATTCCTTGTCTGCCCCAATAATCTGAACCATCTGGGTAAGCAACACAGGGTTATACTTGCATCGTATAGCTGCTCTTCTAAACTAGTCCTTGTTAGCCCCAATTCTCTGAAAGATCTGGGTAAGCAACACAGGGTTATACTTGCATCGTATAGCTGCTCTTCTAAACTAGTCCTTGTCTGCCCCAATTCTCTGAACGATCTGGGTAAGCAACACAGGGTTATACTTGCATCGTATAGCTGCTCTTCTAAACTAGTCCTTGTCTGCCCCAATTCTCTGAACGATCTGGGTAAGCAACACAGGGTTATACTGGCATCGTATAGCTGCTCTTCTAAACTAGTCCCTGTCTGCCCCGATTCTCTGAACGATCTGGGTAAGCAACACAGGGTTATACTTGCATCGTATAGCTGCTCTTCTAAACTAGTCCTTGTCTGCCCCAATTCTCTGAACGATCTGGGTAAGCAACACAGGGTTATACTTGCATCGTATAGCTGCTCTTCTAAACTAGTCCTTGTTAGCCCCAATTCTCTGGACGATCTGGGTAAGCAACACAGGGTTATACTTGCATCGTATAGCTGCTCTTCTAAACTAGTCCTTGTCTGTCCCAATTCTCTGGACGATCTCGGTAAGCAACACAGGGTTATACTTGCATCGTATAGCTGCTCTTCTAAACTAGTCCTTGTTAGCCCCAATTCTCTGAACCATCTGGGTAAGCAACACAGGGTTATACTTGCATCGTATAGCTGCTCTTCTAAACTAGTCCTTGTTAGCACCAATTCTCTGGACGATCTGGGTAAGCAACACAGTGTTATACTTGCATCATATAGCTGCTCTTCTAAACTATTCCTTGTCTGCCCCAATAATCTGATCCATCTGGGTAAGCAACCCAGGGTTATACTTGCATCGTATAGCTGCTCTTCTAAACTAGTCCTTGTTAGCCCCAATTCTCTGAAAGATCTGGGTAAGCAACACAGGGTTATACTTGCATCGTATAGCTGCTCTTCTAAACTAGTCCTTGTCTGCCCCAATTCTCTGAACGATCTGGGTAAGCAACACAGGGTTATACTTGCATCGTATAGCTGCTCTTCTAAACTAGTCCTTGTCTGCCCCAATTCTCTGAACGATCTGGGTAAGCAACACAGGGTTATACTGGCATCGTATAGCTGCTCTTCTAAACTAGTCCTTGTCTGCCCCAATTCTCTGAACGATCTGGGTAAGCAACACAGGGTTATACTTGCATCGTATAGCTGCTCTTCTAAACTAGTCCTTGTCTGCCCCAATTCTCTGAACGATCTGGGTAAGCAACACAGGGTTATACTTGCATCGTATAGCTGCTCTTCTAAACTAGTCCTTGTTAGCCCCAATTCTCTGGACGATCTGGGTAAGCAACACAGGGTTATACTTGCATCGTATAGCTGCTCTTCTAAACTAGTCCTTGTCTGTCCCAATTCTCTGGACGATCTGGGTAAGCAACACAGGGTTATACTTGCATCGTATAGCTGCTCTTCTAAACTAGTCCTTGTTAGCCCCAATTCTCTGAACCATCTGGGTAAGCAACACAGGGTTATACTTGCATCGTATAGCTGCTCTTCTAAACTAGTCCTTGTTAGCCCCAATTCTCTGAACCATCTGGGTAAGCAACACAGGGTTAAAGTTGCCTCGTATAGCTGCTCTTCTAAACTAGTCCTTGTTAGCACCAATTCTCTGGACGATCTGGGTAAGCAACACAGGGTTATACTTGCATCGTATAGCTGCTCTTCTAAACTAGTCCTTGTCTGCCCCAATTCTCTGAACGATCTGGGTAAGCAACACAGGGTTATACTTGCATCGTATAGCTGCTCTTCTAAACTAGTCCTTGTTAGCCCCAATTCTCTGAACCATCTGGGTAAGCAACACAGGGCTATACTTGCATCGTATAGCTGCTCTTCTAAACTAGTCCTTGTCTGCCCCAATTCTCTGAACGATCTGGGTAAGCAACACAGGGTTATACTTGCATCGTATAGCTGCTCTTCTAAACTAGTCCTTGTCTGCCCCAATTCTCTAAACGATCTGGGTAAGGAAAACAGGGTTATACTTGCATCGTATAGCTGCTCTTCTAAACTATTCCTTGTTAGCCCCAATTCTCTGAACCACCTGGGTAAGGAAAACAGGGTTATACTTGCATCGTATAGCTGCTCTTCTAAACTATTCCTTGTTAGCCCCAATTCTCTGAACCACCTGGGTAAGCAACACAGGGTTATACTGGCATCGTATAGCTGCTCTTCTAAACTAGTCCTTGTTAGCCCCAATTCTCTAAACGATCTGGGTAAGGAACACAGGGTTATACTTGCATCGTATAGCTGCTCTTCTAAACTAGTCCTTGTCTGTCCCAATTCTCTGGACGATCTGGGTAAGCAACACAGGGTTATACTTGCATCGTATAGCTGCTCTTCTAAACTAGTCCTTGTTAGCCCCAATTCTCTGGGCGATCTGGGTAAGCAACACAGGGTTATACTTGCATCGTATAGCTGCTCTTCTAAACTAGTCCTTGTTAGCCCCAATTCTCTAAACGATCTGGGTAACGAAAACAGGGTTATACTTGCATCGTATAGCTGCTCTTCTAAACTAGTCCTTGTTAGCCCCAATTCTCTGAACCATCTGGGTAAGCAACACAGGGTTATACTTGCATCGTATAGCTGCTCTTCTAAACTAGTCCTTGTTAGCCCCAATTCTCTGGACGATCTGGGTAAGGAACACAGGGTTATACTTGCATCGTATAGCTGCTCTTCTAAACTAGTCCTTGTTAGCCCCAATTCTCTGAACCATCTGGGTAAGCAACACAGGGTTATACTTGCATCGTATAGCTGCTCTTCTAAACTAGTCCTTGTTAGCCCCAATTCTCTGGACGATCTGGGTAAGGAACACAGGGTTATACTTGCATCTTATAGCTGCTCTTCTAAACTAGTCCTTGTTAGCCCCAATTCTCTGAACCATCTGGGTAAGCAACACAGGGTTATACTGGCATCGTATAGCTGCTCTTCTAAACTAGTCCTTGTTAGCCCCAATTCTCTAAACGATCTGGGTAAGGAACACAGGGTTATACTTGCATCGTATAGCTGCTCTTCTAAACTAGTCCTTGTTAGCCCCAATTCTCTGAACCATCTGGGTAAGCAACACAGGGTTATACTTGCATCGTATAGCTGCTCTTCTAAACTAGTCCTTGTTAGCCCCAATTCTCTGAACCATCTGGGTAAGCAACACAGGGTTATACTGGCATCGTATAGCTGCTCTTCTAAACTAGTCCTTGCTAGCCCCAATTCTCTGGACGATCTGGGTAAGGAACACAGGGTTATACTTGCATCTTATAGCTGCTCTTCTAAACTAGTCCTTGTTAGCCCCAATTCTCTGAACCATCTGGGTAAGCAACACAGGGTTATACTGGCATCGTATAGCTGCTCTTCTAAACTAGTCCTTGTTAGCCCCAATTCTCTAAACGATCTGGGTAAGGAACACAGGGTTATACTTGCATCGTATAGCTGCTCTTCTAAACTAGTCCTTGTTAGCCCCAATTCTCTGAACCATCTGGGTAAGCAACACAGGGTTATACTTGCATCGTATAGCTGCTCTTCTAAACTAGTCCTTGTTAGCCCCAATTCTCTGAACCATCTGGGTAAGCAACACAGGGTTATACTGGCATCGTATAGCTGCTCTTCTAAACTAGTCCTTGTCTGCCCCAATTCTCTAAACGATTTGGGTAAGGAACACAGGGTTATACTTGCATCGTATAGCTGCTCTTCTAAACTAGTCCTTGTTAGCCCCAATTCTCTGAACCATCTGGGTAAGCAACACAGGGTTATACTGGCATCGTATAGCTGCTCTTCTAAACTAGTCCTTGTTAGCCCCAATTCTCTAAACGATCTGGGTAAGGAACACAGGGTTATACTTGCATCGTATAGCTGCTCTTCTAAACTAGTCCTTGTTAGCCCCAATTCTCTGAACCATCTGGGTAAGGAACACAGGGTTATACTTGCATCGTATAGCTGCTCTTCTAAACTAGTCCTTGTTAGCCCCAATTCTCTGAACGATCTGGGTAAGCAACACAGGGTTATACTTGCATCATATAGCTGCTCTTCTAAACTAGTCCTTGTTAGCCCCAATTCTCTGGACGATCTGGGTAAGCAACGCAGGGTTATACTTGCATCGTATAGCTGCTCTTCTAAACTAGTCCTTGTAAGCCCCAATTCTCTGAACCATCTGGGTAAGCAACACAGGGTTATACTTGCATCGTATAGCTGCTCTTCTAAACTAGTCCTTGTTAGCACCAATTCTCTGGACGATCTGGGTAAGCAACACAGTGTTATACTTGCATCATATAGCTGCTCTTCTAAACTATTCCTTGTCTGCCCCAATAATCTGAACCATCTGGGTAAGCAACACAGGGTTATACTTGCATCGTATAGCTGCTCTTCTAAACTAGTCCTTGTTAGCCCCAATTCTCTGAAAGATCTGGGTAAGCAACACAGGGTTATACTTGCATCGTATAGCTGCTCTTCTAAACTAGTCCTTGTCTGCCCCAATTCTCTGAACGATCTGGGTAAGCAACACAGGGTTATACTTGCATCGTATAGCTGCTCTTCTAAACTAGTACTTGTCTGCCCCAATTCTCTGAACGATCTGGGTAAGCAACACAGGGTTATACTGGCATCGTATAGCTGCTCTTCTAAGCTAGTCCCTGTCTGCTCCAATTCTCTGAACGATCTGGGTAAGCAACACAGGGTTATACTTGCATCGTATAGCTGCTCTTCTAAACTAGTCCTTGTCTGCCCCAATTCTCTGAACGATCTGGGTAAGCAACACAGGGTTATACTTGCATCGTATAGCTGCTCTTCTAAACTAGTCCTTGTTAGCCCCAATTCTCTGGACGATCTGGGTAAGCAACACAGGGTTATACTTGCATCGTATAGCTGCTCTTCTAAACTAGTCCTTGTCTGTCCCAATTCTCTGGACGATCTCGGTAAGCAACACAGGGTTATACTTGCATCGTATAGCTGCTCTTCTAAACTAGTCCTTGTTAGCCCCAATTCTCTGGACGATCTGGGTAAGCAACACAGGGTTATACTTGCATCGTATAGCTGCTCTTCTAAACTAGTCCTTGTCTGTCCCAATTCTCTGGACGATCTCGGTAAGCAACACAGGGTTATACTTGCATCGTATAGCTGCTCTTCTAAACTAGTCCTTGTTAGCCCCAATTCTCTGAACCATCTGGGTAAGCAACACAGGGTTATACTTGCATCGTATAGCTGCTCTTCTAAACTAGTCCTTGTTAGCACCAATTCTCTGGACGATCTGGGTAAGCAACACAGTGTTATACTTGCATCATATAGCTGCTCTTCTAAACTATTCCTTGTCTGCCCCAATAATCTGAACCATCTGGGTAAGCAACACAGGGTTATACTTGCATCGTATAGCTGCTCTTCTAAACTAGTCCTTGTTAGCCCCAATTCTCTGAAAGATCTGGGTAAGCAACACAGGGTTATACTTGCATCGTATAGCTGCTCTTCTAAACTAGTCCTTGTCTGTCCCAATTCTCTGAACGATCTGGGTAAGCAACACAGGGTTATACTTGCATCGTATAGCTGCTCTTCTAAACTAGTCCTTGTCTGCCCCAATTCTCTGAACGATCTGGGTAAGCAACACAGGGTTATACTGGCATCGTATAGCTGCTCTTCTAAACTAGTCCTTGTCTGCCCCAATTCTCTGAACGATCTGGGTAAGCAACACAGGGTTATACTTGCATCGTATAGCTGCTCTTCTAAACTAGTCCTTGTCTGCCCCAATTCTCTGAACGATCTGGGTAAGCAACACAGGGTTATACTTGCATCGTATAGCTGCTCTTCTAAACTAGTCCTTGTTAGCCCCAATTCTCTGGACGATCTGGGTAAGCAACACAGGGTTATACTTGCATCGTATAGCTGCTCTTCTAAACTAGTCCTTGTCTGTCCCAATTCTCTGGACGATCTGGGTAAGCAACACAGGGTTATACTTGCATCGTATAGCTGCTCTTCTAAACTAGTCCTTGTTAGCCCCAATTCTCTGAACCATCTGGGTAAGCAACACAGGGTTATACTTGCATCGTATAGCTGCTCTTCTAAACTAGTCCTTGTTAGCCCCAATTCTCTGAACCATCTGGGTAAGCAACACAGGGTTAAACTTGCCTCGTATAGCTGCTCTTCTAATCTAGTCCTTGTTAGCACCAATTCTCTGGACGATCTGGGTAAGCAACACAGGGTTATACTTGCATCGTATAGCTGCTCTTCTAAACTAGTCCTTGTCTGCCCCAATTCTCTGAACGATCTGGGTAAGCAACACAGGGTTATACTTGCATCGTATAGCTGCTCTTCTAAACTAGTCCTTGTTAGCCCCAATTCTCTGAACCATCTGGGTAAGCAACACAGGGTTAAACTTGCATCGTATAGCTGCTCTTCTAAACTAGTCCTTGTTAGCACCAATTCTCTGGACGATCTGGGTAAGCAACACAGGGTTATACTTGCATCGTATAGCTGCTCTTCTAAACTAGTCCTTGTTAGCCCCAATTCTCTGGACGATCTGGGTAAGCAACACAGGGTTATACTTGCATCGTATAGCTGCTCTTCTAAACTAGTCCTTGTCTGCCCCAATTCTCTGAACGATCTGGGTAAGCAACACAGGGTTATACTGGCATCGTATAGCTGCTCTTCTAAACTAGTCCTTGTTTGCCCCAATTCTCTGGACGATCTGGGTAAGGAACACAGGGTTATACTTGCATCGGATAGCTGCTCTTCTAAACTAGTCCTTGTCTGCCCCAATTCTCTGGACGATCTGGGTAAGCAACACAGGGTTATACTTGCATCGTATAGCTGCTCTTCTAAACTAGTCCTTGTTAGCCCCAATTCTCTGAACCATCTGGGTAAGCAACACAGGGTTATAATTGCATCGTATAGCTGCTCTTCTAAACTAGTCCTTGTCTGCCCCAATTCTCTGAACCATCTGGGTAAGCAACACAGGGTTATACTTGCATGGATTCCGGCTCATAGGAGGAGCATTGAGGTAATTGATAAAGCTGATGAATTGGGAAGGAACGGGTAGTTCGAAGGCAATCCTAGTATCTATTCAGAACATTATTGTATTTCGAGCAAATACGGTTATTTTGTGATTTTTTAGCGATATATCCGGTGATTTTGGTGCTTAAATGGTGGTACTCACCTACCCTCTCTCTACTGACTAGTTATCCCTGGTGACTCTGTCTTTCTGATATTTGGTATTTTGGTGCTTAAATGGTGGTACTCACCTACCCTCTCTCTACTGTCTAGTTATGTATATCCATGGTGACTCTTTCTTTCTGATATTTGGTATTTTGGTGCTTAAATGGTGGTACTCACCTCCCCTCTCTATACTGTCTAGTTATGTATATCCCTGGTGACTCTTTCTTTCTGATATTTGGTATTTTGGTGCTTAAATGGTGGTACTCACCTACCCTCTCTCTACTGTCTAGTTATGTATATCCCTGGTGACTCTTTCTTTCTGATATTTGGTATTTTGGTGCTTAAATGGTGGTAATCACCTACCCTCTCTCTACTCTCTAGTTATCCCTGGTGACTCTTTTTTTCTGATATTTGGTATTTATTATTGTATTTGTTTAAAGAGATTATTTATTTCTTGTGAGCTCCGCAACAGTGGCGACGAACGAACAGTTATATTACTCAGTTTGGTGTTAAATTAAATAAAACGAAAATAAAATATGACATATAGTTATACCTTTGAATATAAGTGTGCTGTTATTAAGTGTGTAAGGAGTATATGGATGTACGGGCTACCTTCAGTAAGTAAGTCGTGTAAGTTGTAAGTCGCTGCGTTGTCTACAGTCTGTCAGTATATGTTTAACAGTTAGAGTTCTGTTACACTCTCTACGCGTTTCTTGGACTTTCCTATCCAATAAAGAGAGACCAATATAAAATAAACCCTTTTTTAAAAAGATGTTTATCTTTGTGCTAATGTGTGTTTGTGACATATTACTTAGGTCTTCTCATAATTTTGTTTACTATAGCTAAGTGTAAGTTCGTTGCAAAACTACTGTTTATTTACTCAAAACCTTTCTCTTACTTACCAGGCACAAATCAAAGTGTTTTATAACCTATTCTTTTACTGTTTTTATTATTATCTTAGTTAATTATGTATTTTTTTAGCTGAAGAAGGCTGTTGCAACGTTCAAATAATGGATTTTTCACAGCATCTGACCAAGAAAAGTAGCCAAAAACCATCTTTTGCATTTCCTACTAATACTGTTTTTTTTATTTTACTGAGCGATGTCTTTTGGAGAAATTAGGACTTCAATAGAGCAATCCTCGCTAAGGATACTGTCAGTTCCCTGTGGCGGCGACTAACATCTAACTATGCTTTTATTTTAATTTTGTCCTGAAGATTAAAAGAAAAAAATCACTGTTTTATATTCTAAGCTTTCCTAATGACACTGGATTAAGAACTGAATCTCGCTAAGATGAAGCAGTTCCTGTCAATCAGACTTTTATTTACAGGCACAAATTAGCCGACACATCCGTTCACTATTCCAAGATTTAAAAACTACACGCTTAGACTCCAAAATACAACCATTTTATCCCAAACAATATTCATAATTTTTATTCTTATCTTATGTATTTCTTTTATTATCCCTTCTTATTTCTTATTTTTATTTCATTTATTCTTTTCTGTTTATTTATTATATATTTATTTTTTCACTTTTGACATTTATTTCATTAATACCTCCTGAAAAATGTTATTTTATTGTAATTGTGCAATTCTAGATTAAGATTTAATTAGAGCGTTAACAAGCGATCGGATCGGTACAGGAATTACTGCACTCCGATAGTATCTGGGAAAGGGGGGGGTAATAATTGGCCCGACTAAAGGGCGACGCTGCATGAAGTGAAAAGCGATTAGCGGCAAATCCAGAAGAGCGGAAATCGATAATTGTGTCGCGCTGCTTGATTGCAGGGGTGTGAACGCTCCCCCCCTCCCCTGTATTTTTCATTTCCTTGTGTGCGGCTGCATCTCTGATTGTGAATTGGAAAATGACAAGGGGTGTTACCTCATCACCTGAAGCGAATATGCCAGTTATGGGATTGCCGGGAGAACCGTGGCGTGTTCGGCTGAAAACCGATTACAGAGGTCAGCGAACAAGAAATATTTTGTCCATCGCTTGCAGGTTTTCTGTAAAATATGAGAGCTGGGCATTAGAAAACTGAAACATCCTTAAACCATCACATTTAATCCATTCGAGGCTGATAGCTAATTTCGTAAAAAAAAAAACCATTTCTTCGCTTCTGCTCTGAAGACCACCGCTTTTTACGATATCTAGGGTAGATTATATAAGCTCTAGTCACTTTTTGATTCTCTAGAGTTCATTAAAAATCCAATATAATGGGTGTTTCCATCTGCTACCCAGTCCCTTGTTAATGTTAGTTTCCATCTGCTACCCAGTCCCTTGTCATAGTTTCCATCTGCTACCCAGTCCCTTGTCATAGTTTCCATCTGCTACCCAGTCCCTTGTTAATGTTAGTTTCCATCTGCTACCCAGTCCCTTGTCATAGTTTCCATCTGCTACCCAGTCCCTTGTCATAGTTTCCATCTGCTACCCAGTCCCTTGTTAATGTTAGTTTCCATCTGCTACCCAGTCCCTTGTCATAGTTTCCATCTGCTACCCAGTCCCTTGTCATAGTTTCCATCTGCTACCCAGTCCCTTGTCATAGTTTCCATCTGCTACCCAGTCCCTTGTTAATGTTAGTTTCCATCTGCTACCCAGTCCCTTGTCATAGTTTCCATCTGCTACCCAGTCCCTTGTCATAGTTTCCATCTGCTACCCAGTCCCTTGTTAATGTTAGTTTCCATCTGCTACCCAGTCCCTTGTCATAGTTTCCATCTGCTACCCAGTCCCTTGTCATAGTTTCCATCTGCTACCCAGTCCCTTGTTAATGTTAGTTTCCATCTGCTACCCAGTCCCTTGTCATAGTTTCCATCTGCTACCCAGTCCCTTGTCATAGTTTCCATCTGCTACCCAGTCCCTTGTTAATGTTAGTTTCCATCTGCTACCCAGTCCCTTGTTAATGTTAGTTTCCATCTGCTACCCAGTCCCTTGTCATAGTTTCCATCTGCTACCCAGTCCCTTGTTAATGTTAGTTTCCATCTGTTACCCAGTCCCTTGTTAATGTTAGTTTCCATCTGTTACCCAGTCCCTTGTTAATGTTAGTTTCCATCTGCTACCCAGTCCCTTGTTAATGTTAGTTTCCATCTGCTACCCAGTCCCTTGTCATAGTTTCCATCTGCTACCCAGTCCCTTGTCATAGTTTCCATCTGCTACCCAGTCCCTTGTTAATGTTAGTTTCCATCTGTTACCCAGTCCCTTGTAAATGTTAGTTTCCATCTGTTACCCAGTCCCTTGTTAATGTTAGTTTCCATCTGCTACCCAGTCCCTTGTCAGAGTTTCCATCTGCTACCCAGTCCCTTGTCATAGTTTCCATCTGCTACCCAGTCCCTTGTTAATGTTAGTTTCCATCTGCTACCCAGTCCCTTGTCATAGTTTCCATCTGCTACCCAGTCCCTTGTCATAGTTTCCATCTGCTACCCAGTCCCTTGTTAATGTTAGTTTCCATCTGCTACCCAGTCCCTTGTCATAGTTTCCATCTGCTACCCAGTCCCTTGTCATAGTTTCCATCTGCTACCCAGTCCCTTGTTAATGTTAGTTTCCATCTGCTACCCAGTCCCTTGTCATAGTTTCCATCTGCTACCCAGTCCCTTGTCATAGTTTCCATCTGCTACCCAGTCCCTTGTTAATGTTAGTTTCCATCTGCTACCCAGTCCCTTGTTAATGTTAGTTTCCATCTGCTACCCAGTCCCTTGTCATAGTTTCCATCTGCTACCCAGTCCCTTGTCATAGTTTCCATCTGCTACCCAGTCCCTTGTTAATGTTAGTTTCCATCTGCTACCCAGTCCCTTGTCATAGTTTCCATCTGCTACCCAGTCCCTTGTCATAGTTTCCATCTGCTACCCAGTCCCTTGTTAATGTTAGTTTCCATCTGCTACCCAGTCCCTTGTCATAGTTTCCATCTGCTACCCAGTCCCTTGTCATAGTTTCCATCTGCTACCCAGTCCCTTGTTAATGTTAGTTTCCATCTGCTACCCAGTCCCTTGTCATAGTTTCCATCTGCTACCCAGTCCCTTGTCATAGTTTCCATCTGCTACCCAGTCCCTTGTTAATGTTAGTTTCCATCTGCTACCCAGTCCCTTGTTAATGTTAGTTTCCATCTGCTACCCAGTCCCTTGTCATAGTTTCCATCTGCTACCCAGTCCCTTGTCATAGTTTCCTTCTGCTACCCAGTCCCTTGTTAATGTTAGTTTCCATCTGCTACCCAGTCCCTTGTCATAGTTTCCATCTGCTACCCAGTCCCTTGTCATAGTTTCCATCTGCTACCCAGTCCCTTGTTAATGTTAGTTTCCATCTGCTACCCAGTCCCTTGTTAATGTTAGTTTCCATCTGCTACCCAGTCCCTTGTCATAGTTTCCATCTGCTACCCAGTCCCTTGTTAATGTTAGTTTCCATCTGTTACCCAGTCCCTTGTTAATGTTAGTTTCCATCTGTTACCCAGTCCCTTGTTAATGTTAGTTTCCATCTGCTACCCAGTCCCTTGTTAATGTTAGTTTCCATCTGCTACCCAGTCCCTTGTCATAGTTTCCATCTGCTACCCAGTCCCTTGTCATAGTTTCCATCTGCTACCCAGTCCCTTGTTAATGTTAGTTTCCATCTGTTACCCAGTCCCTTGTAAATGTTAGTTTCCATCTGTTACCCAGTCCCTTGTTAATGTTAGTTTCCATCTGCTACCCAGTCCCTTGTCATAGTTTCCATCTGCTACCCAGTCCCTTGTTAATGTTAGTTTCCATCTGCTACCCAGTCCCTTGTCATAGTTTCCATCTGCTACCCAGTCCCTTGTCATAGTTTCCATCAGCTACCCAGTCCCTTGTTAATGTTAGTTTCCATCTGCTACCCAGTCCCTTGTCATAGTTTCCATCTGCTACCCAGTCCCTTGTCATAGTTTCCATCTGCTACCCAGTCCCTTGTTAATGTTAGTTTCCATCTGCTACCCAGTCCCTTGTCATAGTTTCCATCTGCTACCCAGTCCCTTGTCATAGTTTCCATCTGCTACCCAGTCCCTTGTTAATGTTAGTTTCCATCTGCTACCCAGTCCCTTGTCATAGTTTCCATCTGCTACCCAGTCCCTTGTCATAGTTTCCATCTGCTACCCAGTCCCTTGTTAATGTTAGTTTCCATCTGTTACCCAGTCCCTTGTTAATGTTAGTTTCCATCTGTTACCCAGTCCCTTGTTAATGTTAGTTTCCATCTGCTACCCAGTCCCTTGTCATAGTTTCCATCTGCTACCCAGTCCCTTGTTAATGTTAGTTTCCATCTGTTACCCAGTCCCTTGTTAATGTTAGTTTCCATCTGCTACCCAGTCCCTTGTCATAGTTTCCATCTGCTACCCAGTCCCTTGTTAATGTTAGTTTCCATCTGTTACTTAGTCCCTTGTTAATGTTAGTTTCCATCTGTTACCCAGTCCCTTGTTAATGTTAGTTTCCATCTGTTACCCAGTCCCTTGTTAATGTTAGTTTCCATCGGCTACCCAGTCCCTTGTCATAGTTTCCATCTGCTACCCAGTCCCTTGTTAATGTTAGTTTCCATCTGTTACCCAGTCCCTTGTCATAGTTTCCATCTGCTACCCAGTCCCTTGTTAATGTTAGTTTCCATCTGTTACCCAGTCCCTTGTTAATGTTAGTTTCCATCTGCTACCCAGTCCCTTGTTAATGTTAGTTTCCATCTGTTACCCAGTCCCTTGTTAATGTTAGTTTCCATCTGTTACCCAGTCCCTTGTTAATGTTAGTTTCCATCTGCTACCCAGTCCCTTGTCATAGTTTCCATCTGCTACCCAGTCCCTTGTTAATGTTAGTTTCCATCTGTTACCCAGTCCCTTGTTAATGTTAGTTTCCATCTGTTACCCAGTCCCTTGTTAATGTTAGTTTCCATCTGTTACCCAGTCCCTTGTTAATGTTAGTTTCCATCTGCTACCCAGTCCCTTGTCATAGTTTCCATCTGCTACCCAGTCCCTTGTTAATGTTAGTTTCCATCTGTTACCCAGTCCCTTGTCATAGTTTCCATCTGCTACCCAGTCCCTTGTTAATGTTAGTTTCCATCTGTTACCCAGTCCCTTGTTAATGTTAGTTTCCATCTGCTACCCAGTCCCTTGTTAATGTTAGTTTCCATCTGTTACCCAGTCCCTTGTTAATGTTAGTTTCCATCTGCTACCCAGTCCCTTGTCATAGTTTCCATCTGCTACCCAGTCCCTTGTTAATGTTAGTTTCCATCTGTTACCCAGTCCCTTGTTAATGTTAGTTTCCATCTGTTACCCAGTCCCTTGTTAATGTTAGTTTCCATCTGTTACCCAGTCCCTTGTTAATGTTAGTTTCCATCTGCTACCCAGTCCCTTGTCATAGTTTCCATCTGCTACCCAGTCCCTTGTCATAGTTTCCATCTGCTACCCAGTCCCTTGTTAATGTTAGTTTCCATCTGTTACCCAGTCCCTTGTCATAGTTTCCATCTGTTACCCAGTCCCTTGTTAATGTTAGTTTCCATCTTTTACCCAGTCCCTTGTTAATGTTAGTTTCCATCTGTTACCCAGTCCCTTGTCATAGTTTCCATCTGTTACCCAGTCCCTTGTTAATGTTAGTTTCCATCTTTTACCCAGTCCCTTGTTAATGTTAGTTTCCATCTGTTACCCAGTCCCTTGTTAATGTTAGTTTCCATCTGCTACCCAGTCCCTTGTCATAGTTTCCATCTGTTACCCAGTCCCTTGTTAATGTTAGTTTCCATCTGTTACCCAGTCCCTTGTTAATGTTAGTTTCCATCTGTTACCCAGTCCCTTGTTAATGTTAGTTTCCATCTGTTACCCAGTCCCTTATTAATGTTAGTTTCCATCTGTTACCCAGTCCCTTGTTAATGTTAGTTTCCATCTGCTACCCAGTCCCTTGTCATAGTTTCCATCTGCTACCCAGTCCCTTGTCATAGTTTCCATCTGCTACCCAGTCCCTTGTTAATGTTAGTTTCCATCTGTTACCCAGTCCCTTGTTAATGTTAGTTTCCATCTGCTACCCAGTCCCTTGTCATAGTTTCCATCTGCTACCCAGTCCCTTGTTAATGTTAGTTTCCATCTGCTACCCAGTCCCTTGTCATAGTTTCCATCTGTTACCCAGTCCCTTGTCATAGTTTCCATCTGCTACCCAGTCCCTTGTTAATGTTAGTTTCCATCTGCTACCCAGTCCCTTGTCATAGTTTCCATCTGCTACCCAGTCCCTTGTCATAGTTTCCATCTGCTACCCAGTCCCTTGTTAATGTTAGTTTCCATCTGTTACCCAGTCCCTTGTTAATGTTAGTTTCCATCTGCTACCCAGTCCCTTGTCATAGTTTCCATCTGCTACCCAGTCCCTTGTCATAGTTTCCATCTGCTACCCAGTCCCTTGTTAATGTTAGTTTCCATCTGCTACCCAGTCCCTTGTTAATGTTAGTTTCCATCTGCTACCCAGTCCCTTGTCATAGTTCGGGTCTCTCTCAAGGACCTTATGTTTCTTTTATCAGTTGATGAGTACTTTATATTATATTATATCAACGCCGAATTATCTAACTTAATATTAGTTTTTTTAAATTTTTTTGAAACTTATAAAAAAAAAAAAAAAAAAAGTAAAAATGTGTTGAAGCCTGTCGTTGACTTTTACAAAGCCCAGAATAAGAAAATTGCAAGGAAAACGTTTTAAATAAGAAATAACGGAAGCGTATTAGGATAAAGGAGAAGAGATTGGCAAGTGGACTTTCAGCTTTTTAATATCGTCTTGTAGAACCAGGAGGGTAAAACCGTCTCCACTCCATCGGCATCTATAATCCAGCGAGTTCCAGTCTCGTCAGGGTTAACCACAAATTTTATTACGTGCAACCTAAAAAAAAAAAAAAAAATGATTTTGTGCATCCTTACTCCTCCCTTTCTTCGACCTTACTCCTCCCTTTCTTCGACCTTACTCCACCGTCTCTCATTCTTTTTTAACTAAATATGGAAGCGAAAAAAAATGATGCAATTTTAAACCTCCGTCATTTTCGTAATCTATGGGTTAACTTTTCAAGCAGGCACTTCCGGATTGCATTATGAGGTCAACCTCATAAGCGAGTTTCCTACTGATGGAGCGAGAGAGGAACCGCGCTACAATATGGCCTGTGACGCCATCCGACATGTCTATCTGTTTCAACACTAGACCCGTATCAAAGATGAACCTCCTAACTGCTGTCAAGTCTAGCCGATGTATGCGGCACCATGAGGTGCTAGGCAGTCCCATGGAATACAGAGGCCGATACAGTAAGCAGTGTGCTATAACTACAGCTGTTACTAGTCATATCTTAGTAAGCAGTGTGCTATAACTACAGCTGTTACTAGTCATATCTTAGTAAGCAGTGTGCTATAACTACAGCTGTTACTAGCCATATCTTAGTAAGCAGTGTGCTATAACTACAGCTGTTACTAGCCATATCTTAGTAAGCAGTGTGCTATAACTACAGCTGTTACTAGCCATATCTTAGTAAGCAGTGTGCTATAACTACAGCTGTTACTAGCCATATATTAGTAAGCAGTGTGCTATAACTACAGCTGTTACTAGCCATAACTTAGTAAGCAGTGTGCTATAACTACAGCTGTTACTAGTCATAACTTAGTAAGCAGTGTGCTATAACTACACCTGTTACTAGTCATATCTTAGTAAGCAGTGTGCTATAACTACAGCTGTTACTAGCCATATCTTAGTAAGCAGTGTGCTATAACTACAGCTGTTACTAGCCATATCTTAGTAAGCAGTGTGCTATAACTACAGCTGTTACTAGCCATATATTAGTAAGCAGTGTGCTATAACTACAGCTGTTACTAGTCATAACTTAGTAAGCAGTGTGCTATAACTACAGCTGTTACTAGCCATAACTTAGTAAGCAGTGTGCTATAACTACAGCTGTTACTAGCCATATCTTAGTAAGCAGTGTGATATAACTACAGCTGTTACTAGCCTTATCTTAGTAAGCAGTGTGCTATAACTACAGCTGTTACTAGCCATATCTTAGTAAGCAGTGTGCTATAACTACAGCTGTTACTAGCCATATCTTAGTAAGCAGTGTGCTATAACTACAGCTGTTACTAGCCATATCTTAGTAAGCAGTGTGCTATAACTACAGCTGTTACTAGCCATAACTTAGTAAGCAGTGTGCTATAACTACAGCTGTTACTAGTCATAACTTAGTAAGCAGTGTGCTATAACTACACCTGTTACTAGTCATATCTTAGTAAGCAGTTTGCTATAACTACAGCTGTTACTAGTCATATCTTAGTAAGCAGTGTGCTATAACTACAGCTGTTACTAGCCATATCTTAGTAAGCAGTGTGCTATAACTACAGCTGTTACTAGCCATAACTTAGTAAGCAGTGTGCTATAACTACAGCTGTTACTAGCCATAACTTAGTAAGCAGTGTGCTATAACTACAGCTGTTACTAGTCATAACTTAGTAAGCAGTGTGCTATAACTACACCTGTTACTAGTCATATCTTAGTAAGCAGTGTGCTATAACTACAGCTGTTACTAGCCATATCTTAGTAAGCAGTGTGCTATAACTACAGCTGTTACTAGCCTTATCTTAGTAAGCAGTGTGCTATAACTACAGCTGTTACTAGTCATATCTTAGTAAGCAGTGTGCTATAACTACAGCTGTTACTAGCCATAACTTAGTAAGCAGTGTGCTATAACTACAGCTGTTACTAGTCATATCTTAGTAAGCAGTCTGCTATAACTACAGCTGTTACTAGTCATATCTTAGTAAGCAGTGTGCTATAACTACAGCTGTTACTAGCCATAACTTAGTAAGCAGTGTGCTATAACTACAGCTGTTACTAGTCATAACTTAGTAAGCAGTGTGCTATAACTACACCTGTTACTAGTCATATCTTAGTAAGCAGTCTGCTATAACTACAGCTGTTACTAGTCATATCTTAGTAAGCAGTGTGCTATAACTACAGCTGTTACTAGCCATATCTTAGTAAGCAGTGTGCTATAACTACAGCTGTTACTAGCCATAACTTAGTAAGCAGTGTGCTATAACTACAGCTGTTACTAGCCATAACTTAGTAAGCAGTGTGCTATAACTACAGCTGTTACTAGTCATAACTTAGTAAGCAGTGTGCTATAACTACACCTGTTACTAGTCATATCTTAGTAAGCAGTGTGCTATAACTACAGCTGTTACTAGTCATATCTTAGACCTGCACAGATTAACAATAGACTATATTCTCTTTTTACAAAAGAAAAGCGTGAATTGCTTCTCCAGGAATGAGAATTTGAAGACATTTTCCAAGACCGATGATTATATGTCATAAGAATGTTTGGTGGGTCCAAGTCTAATACAGTCAAAGTAAACACTATAACGTCTGTAGGATAATAAAATAAATGCTCTGATCTATGAGTTTCTTACTACAGCTGATCCTAGATTAATCTGAAGTTGGTTAAGATGTAATGTTGTTTTGCTGAGGAGGTTATCCTCTCCTTTAGATCGATACGGTGTTAGGTTATCCTACGGGGACCTGGAGGTTGAATCCTCTACCCAGATAAAAACCTACAGCTCAACTCAAGCAATACCTTTAATTACAGGTTCTATCTCTCTCTCTTCTTATCCACTGTCTCTCTAACTATCTCTCTCCCTCTCTCGATTTCTCTCACTCTCTCTCGCTCTCTCTCTCTATCTGAGAACCTCTCCCTCGTCCAATATCCCTGGACTCTCCATTTCTTTCTAACCCTCCTTCCAGCAGACAACTTAAGCGGTTAGGATTTAGAAGAATCTGTATGTTTCCTCCGTTTGTTGCTCTACCAGATCCTGGAATTCTCGAAATCTCTATTTTATCCTAGCCGAAATACAAGCAATCCTTGTTAATGCGCAAAATTTTTTATATTCTGTCGGTTTATCATTGATCATATTTATGGGTTTTGTTTAAACTTACATTGTAAAATAGGGAACATTTGCAACAAGGGGACAGCATAGTCGAACTCATGGACACGTTAGTATCTTTCTGGCAACCTCCAATTCCAATAACCAACCTTTTCCTGATTTTCTATTCTGTATATAGACGGTATTCTTCAATAAACATATTGACGGCTTGTTATAAACAACATATGGATCATAGATGATGAATCGAAGGAATGACAGAAGTCTCTCATGTTTTTCCATGTCCGACTCGCAGGAACTGCATCATCTTAGCGCGACTCCTTTGTATCCCTAGAGACATTTCTAAAGGAATAGAAACAGTTGAAGCGGTTGTTTTGATATTTCCTGAAAAGCGAATCTTGAATATTAGCAATATTTTAGGTGTCAACCCTGAAATAACGGGTGGAAGGGGACCTTAGGGTGTTGTCCAGGTAGAACCCTGAAATAACGGGTGGAAGGGGACCTTAGGGTGTTGTCCAGGTAGAACCCTGAAATAACGGGTGGAAGGGGACCTTAGGGTGTTGTCCAGGTAGAACCCTGAAATAACGGGTGGAAGGGGACCTTAGGGTGTTGTCCAGGTAGAACCCTGAAATAACGGGTGGAAGGGGACCTTAGGGTGTTGTCCAGGTAGAACCCTGAAATAACGGGTGGAAGGGGACCTTAGGGTGTTGTCCGGGTAGAACCCTGAAATAACGGGTGGAAGGGGACCTTAGGGTGTTGTCCGGGTAGAACCCTGAAATAACGGGTGGAAGGGGACCTTAGGGTGTTGTCCGGGTAGAACCCTGAAATAACGGGTGGAAGGGGACCTTAGGGTGTTGTCCGGGTAGAACCCTGAAATAACGGGTGGAAGGGGACCTTAGGGTGTTGTCCAGGTAGAACCCTGAAATAACGGGTGGAAGGGGACCTTAGGGTGTTGTCCGGGTAGAACCCTGAAATAACGGGTGGAAGGGGACCTTAGGGTGTTGTCCGGGTAGAACCCTGAAATAACGGGTGGAAGGGGACCTTAGGGTGTTGTCCAGGTAGAACCCTGAAATAACGGGTGGAAGGGGACCTTAGGGTGTTGTCCAGGTAGAACCCTGAAATAACGGGTGGAAGGGGACCTTAGGGTGTTGTCCGGGTAGAACCCTGAAATAACGGGTGGAAGGGGACCTTAGGGTGTTGTCCAGGTAGAACCCTGAAATAACGGGTGGAAGGGGACCTTAGGGTGTTGTCCAGGTAGAACCCTGAAATAACGGGTGGAAGGGGACCTTAGGGTGTTGTCCGGGTAGAACCCTGAAATAACGGGTGGAAGGGGACCTTAGGGTGTTGTCCAGGTAGAACCCTGAAATAACGGGTGGAAGGGGACCTTAGGGTGTTGTCCAGGTAGAACCCTGAAATAACGGGTGGAAGGGGACCTTAGGGTGTTGTCCGGGTAGAACCCTGAAATAACGGGTGGAAGGGGACCTTAGGGTGTTGTCCAGGTAGAACCCTGAAATAACGGGTGGAAGGGGACCTTAGGGTGTTGTCCAGGTAGAACCCTGAAATAACGGGTGGAAGGGGACCTTAGGGTGTTGTCCGGGTAGAACCCTGAAATAACGGGTGGAAGGGGACCTTAGGGTGTTGTCCAGGTAGAACCCTGAAATAACGGGTGGAAGGGGACCTTAGGGTGTTGTCCAGGTAGAACCCTGAAATAACGGGTGGAAGGGGACCTTAGGGTGTTGTCCAGGTAGAACCCTGAAATAACGGGTGGAAGGGGACCTTAGGGTGTTGTCCAGGTAGAACCCTGAAATAACGGGTGGAAGGGGACCTTAGGGTGTTGTCCAGGTAGAACCCTGAAATAACGGGTGGAAGGGGACCTTAGGGTGTTGTCCAGGTAGAACCCTGAAATAACGGGTGGAAGGGGACCTTAGGGTGTTGTCCAGGTAGAACCCTGAAATAACGGGTGGAAGGGGACCTTAGGGTGTTGTCCAGGTAGAACCCTGAAATAACGGGTGGAAGGGGACCTTAGGGTGTTGTCCAGGTAGAACCCTGAAATAACGGGTGGAAGGGGACCTTAGGGTGTTGTCCAGGTAGAACCCTGAAATAACGGGTGGAAGGGGACCTTAGGGTGTTGTCCAGGTAGAACCCTGAAATAACGGGTGGAAGGGGACCTTAGGGTGTTGTCCAGGTAGAACCCTGAAATAACGGGTGGAAGGGGACCTTAGGGTGTTGTCCAGGTAGAACCCTGAAATAACGGGTGGAAGGGGACCTTAGGGTGTTGTCCAGGTAGAACCCTGAAATAACGGGTGGAAGGGGACCTTAGGGTGTTGTCCAGGTAGAACCCTGAAATAACGGGTGGAAGGGGACCTTAGGGTGTTGTCCAGGTAGAACCCTGAAATAACGGGTGGAAGGGGACCTTAGGGTGTTGTCCAGGTAGAACCCTGAAATAACGGGTGGAAGGGGACCTTAGGGTGTTGTCCAGGTAGAACCCTGAAATAACGGGTGGAAGGGGACCTTAGGGTGTTGTCCAGGTAGAACCCTGAAATAACGGGTGGAAGGGGACCTTAGGGTGTTGTCTAGGTAGAACCTTTACAAGATAGAGAATGGAGAAGGGTTGATTGACTCCTAGAGGATAGCTAGACAACTCATTTAACTCTTCAATCCATTTCAATAAAACAACCAATTAAAAAGTGAGGCAAATAGGGGAAAACTGTACACCAGTAAAGAAGTAGAAAATATTCAAAAGGCGTCTTCGAATCTCTCTCTTGGAAAGCTATATTTCGAATATTAATTTATTTTTTCTTATTTTACTTATGCTGTTTATTGACAAATTCATTCTCCTACTAGAAGCAATTCAAATAAATCAAGAAATAAAAACAGACAAAAAGAATCATTGTTCATTCGATTGAAAAGATTGATTAATATTCCTGAATCAGCCATCACTAGGTCGTACTGAATGTATTAACTAGCTTTATAAATGAACATCTTGCCGACTTCCTATAATCCACAAATAGACTTCTTCTCCTAATGAACGTTATAACTAGGTTATAGGTTATAAAGAAATGCATCCTATATAGTAGGTGAATAAACCCTGTAATAGCACAGCTGATGGCTGGAGATAAATCCATAGCTCGATATAAGAGGCTTCAATGGAGGATATTTCCTATGGACTCTGCTGTGTTTGTTCTGCTTAGAAATGTTTGCCCTCGCTGATTACCAACAACTCTCCATGTTTCTAGATATTAGCATTAATACATATGTAGCTGGGTTAGCCATTAACATACTGTACTTGCTAGGTAGGCTGTTGTAGACATTCTTAACGGGAAATACAGGATGGTGGAAGCAAAAATATACGTATGAGCACCCTTGCTAGCACTCCTTCCCAACTTGTATTGCCTTGTATTCTCTGGGAATTTTGAAAGTAAATTAAATATTTTTGAGTTCTAATTGTATAAAAATGACCCCTAAATCACTCAAAAGGTGGGCAAATCTTCTTTTAGCGCGTTTTCTCCTTCCCTCTATAAGTATGAAACCCGCTTATGAGGTTTTTTTTTTTGTTTTAAGGCATGTCAGCCCCACGGGCGATTTATGCCTTGATTGGGGTGATAGATAACGCCACAACCACCGACAGGACCCGACCATGCGAGGGCACGCCCACCGATATCGCAGGTCCCCCACTAGATGAGGGTTTAGAGTATACTGCAGATATTACATGGCATGAGCTTGTCACCGAGGGTCTGTTCGGTGGGACCAGGCCGACCAGACCCTCCAAGCTCATGGACCCTTTGGTCCTGAGGGCCCACGACACCGGAAGACACACCCCCACCCGACCGGCACCATGCCGGAGCAGGGTCACCCCCATCACCTCAATCAATAATAGTTTATGTTTAAATGAGGCTGATTCTGTGGATTAATATGTTTTAGAATTAATTATAATGAAATGTTTGCTATTAAATTCACATGTTTCAGCAAATATATTTCTAAAATGACATCATAAAATTTACTTTTATATTTTTCTTTTGGTAATATTTTAACTATTTATATTTTTGAAATTAATTGGGTATTTTTTAGAAAAAGTAATAATTTATTGACTTGAATGGGACTGTTACCAAAAATTTACTCGATATCTGAGGAGAGCTGAAATTCATCTCTTTGTTCTTTATAAACTCGACATTCAATAAAAATATGCTTGACAGTTATAAATACTCCGCATGTTGGGCAAATGGGCTGTGCCTCTGTGGTCATCAGATATCCATGAGTCAATCGGGTATGACCAATGCGCAGTCGTGCCAAAGCAACCTCATCCTTCCCCTGGCCTGTAAAAGAAGTCTTCCATGCCCTGACACCTGCTTTATGCTTATGAGGTTGACGACGCAATCCAAAAGTGTCGAGGAGAATATTTTACGTTTCACAACCCAGAAATCAAGAAAACAGTGGTGGTTTATATATATATATATATATATATATATATATATATATATATATATATATATTTGTCTAGTTTGTTTTTCTTTGGGATTTTCAGATATTTTAATGAGCTCTCTCATTCGAACTAACTTCCGGAAACTGCTGGCGCCTAAGATCTTACTTTAGTTTCAAATTTCATTCTACATTTTTTTTCATTGGTTTACAATCTTTCCTGCCTGTTTAGTGGAGATTCTGTCTGAGTGACAGGGGATTCATAAAACCGATCTTTAATCAAATGTAATGAAGGAATTTCGATACAAAAGTATTAGATAAGGTTTGAATATTTCCAAAATCCTTTATCTATTCATTTAAAGATTTATAGCTTACTTAGAGACAAATTCAGTTAATTCTAAGGGTAACAATTCAGGAGTTCCAAAGTTCCGATGAGTATTTTGAGTTACGATAAAAGGGAGAGTATTTTTCAAACCCTGAATTCTTTCTCTCTTTGTTGGATCAACAACTTAGTTATTTTTTTGAACATTTTTTTTATTAATGCTGAATGAATAAAATCTTTAATAAGCTGTAAGAAAGTGACTATCCAGCTGAGAAAGAGTTAATCCTGCATAGACTGTGACTAGGCCACAGTACTGACAGAGAGAGGATAAGAGCCTAGCCCTGAGCTGGCTTAGCTTGTCGTCAGAACCATCTCTTCAGCTATCAGGAAATCCTGGAACTCCATCATACTTCTCCTGCTATTCTCAGCATTTCATGAATATTACCTTCTTCAAATATCTTCTCCAGCTTCGAAAGAATATAGGACTAAACAATAGATATTATCTATGTATTTAATGGAGAAGGGCCTCAGAAGAGGAAGGTACTATTGGACAAGATGTCGAGGCAGGGTTGGGAAGACTTACCAAGGTATATAAACTATCTTGACGTGGCCCTCCTAGATTCTCTATCTATGTGTAAACAATACAACAGTAATATTCGATGGAGTTTCTCTATGCAAGTTGACATCTTGATGTTTGCTCAGCTTAGTGTGGACAAATTGAAATTGTGTTGTTGAGTGGGCGAAGTATTGGTTTGCTGATGTGCTTCCTTCGTTAAATATATATTTTTCCATAAAAAAATATTGTTTTCATAGAAAAGAGCAAGCAATTTTGTGCGTTTCCATTGTGTGCATTTCAAATTTCACCTAGAATAGTATTTGTATGAGAACATAGTTCTGGCGAGTCCCTGGATATTAAATTATTCCATTCTACTCCTTAACTCGTGGATTTAAAACTGTTGAAGTTATATGAATACATTAAACCCGGGACTGGTGGTAGCACAGCTGGCCTCCAGCTACCACAATGAAATCATACATAAAACTGTTGAAGTTATATGAATACATTAAACCCACGGGACTGGTGGTAGCACAGCTGGCCTCCAGCTACCACAATGAAATCATACATAAAACTGTTGAAGTTATATGAATACATTAAACCCACGGGACTGGTGGTAGCACAGCTGGCCTCGAGCTACCACAATGAAATCATACATAAAACTGGATTCAGATGAAATATAGAGGAAGATATCGTTTTGAACGAAAAAGTCGTCCAATAGAAATAGAAATGAAATTCTGAAAACTGTGAAAAAGAGAAAAAAAAAAAACCCCCAGAGAGTAACATATTCCTGTGGACAATGGAAGAGGTAGTGAATATGACAGGGGAGTGAATGAGAAGTGGGGTTTGATGGAGACGAAAGCTCCTAATTTGAATAACCGCCGAGTGGTAGAGCCACATATACCTGCCAGCCATCTGTTATGGCGCACCATTCGCCGCCAAAATAACCGGAACGCTTAGGAAATGGTCGCTGGTGGATTGTAGCGACTCCAATATAGGACACGAGGGAGAGAAGGGGAGAGAGAGGGGGGGGGAGAGAGATCCATTGGGCAGCTTTAAGGCTTGTCAGAATGGTAAAGTCCGTTTTAAACTTTAATATACCTAGTATATTCGAATTTATGATAGTTATACTTATACAGATTAGACAAGTTTTTTTTTTTTTGGGGTATTCCTTCAACAATTATTAGATCACAATAATTAAAGTTTAATCTAACCAGAATTTATTTATCTTAGTTTTGATAAAATTGAAAGAAAAGCTTCTAACTGGTGTGTCGTTTCTAAGCACTCGAAATAAACTATATGATTTTTAGTTTTAGCAATAAGAGGCAAGTGAATTGCCTTCAAATGATTTGTGTTCTATTCCATCCGTCAAAACACTTATACAACTCATGATAAGACAGTACGGATCAAGTGAATTGCCTTCAAATGATTTGTGTTCTATTCCATCCGTCAAAACACTTATACAACTCATGATAAGACAGTACGGATCAAGTGAATTGCCTTCAAATGATTTGTGTTCTATTCCATCCGTCAAAACACTTATACATCTCATGATGAGACAGGACGGATCAAGTGAATTGCCTTCAAATGATTTGTGTTCTATTCCATCCGTCAAAACACTTATACAACTCATGATAAGACAGTACGGATCAAGTGAATTGCCTTCAAATGATTTGTGTTCTATTCCATCCGTCAAAACACTTATACAACTCATGATGAGACAGTACGGATCAAGTGAATTGCCTTCAAATGATTTGTGTTCTATTCCATCCGTCAAAACACTTATACAACTCATGATAAGACAGTACGGATCAAGTGAATTGCCTTCAAATGATTTGTGTTCTATTCCATCCGTCAAAACACTTATACAACTCATGATAAGACAGTACGGATCAAGTGAATTGCCTTCAAATGATTTGTGTTCTATTCCATCCGTCAAAACACTTATACAACTCATGATAAGACAGTACGGATCAAGTGAATTGCCTTCAAATGATTTGTGTTCTATTCCATCCGTCAAAACACTTATACATCTCATGATGAGACAGGACGGATCAAGTGAATTGCCTTCAAATGATTTGTGTTCTATTCCATCCGTCAAAACACTTATACAACTCATGATAAGACAGTACGGATCAAGTGAATTGCCTTCAAATGATTTGTGTTCTATTCCATCCGTCAAAACACTTATACAACTCATGATGAGACAGTACGGATCAAGTGAATTGCCTTCAAATGATTTGTGTTCTATTCCATCCGTCAAAACACTTATACAACTCATGATAAGACAGTACGGATCAAGTGAATTGCCTTCAAATGATTTGTGTTCTATTCCATCCGTCAAAACACTTATACAACTCATGATAAGACAGTACGGATCAAGTGAATTGCCTTCAAATGATTTGTGTTCTATTCCATCCGTCAAAACACTTATACATCTCATGATGAGACAGGACGGATCAAGTGAATTGCCTTCAAATGATTTGTGTTCTATTCCATCCGTCAAAACACTTATACATCTCATGATAAGACAGGACGGATCAAGTGAATTGCCTTCAAATGATTTGTGTTCTATTCCATCCGTCAAAACACTTATACATCTCATGATAAGACAGTACGGATCAAGTGAATTGCCTTCAAATGATTTGTGTTCTATTCCATCCGTCAAAACACTTATACATCTCATGATGAGACAGTACGGATCAAGTGAATTGCCTTCAAATGATTTGTGTTCTATTCCATCCGTCAAAACACTTATACATCTCATGATGAGACAGGACGGATCAAGTGAATTGCCTTCAAATGATTTGTGTTCTATTCCATCCGTCAAAACACTTATACATCTCATGATGAGACAGTACGGATCAAGTGAATTGCCTTCAAATGATTTGTGTTCTATTCCATCCGTCAAAACACTTATACATCTCATGATAAGACAGGGCGAATTCAAGTGAATTGTGTCAAATATTTTATTGACATCAAATCACATCTTGACAACATATATATTGAAAGCTAAACTATGACATATCGGACAACATTACAGATGGGGGTCAATATATACACAAAACAAACACATACTCCGCAGGCCGACTCCCAGGAACTGCGTCATCTTAGCGCGGTTCCGTTCTTATCTCTAGGTTCATTTGGAAAGATTGAAATAGAAACTGTTATGATATTGGTTCGACATTTCGAGAAATAGGTTTATGAACCTAGATACAAGACAAAGGGCCAGCGTACCCTTACCTTGAAATACACAACGGGCAATTGAAACCTCAAATTGTTTGCACAATAACCTGAATCAACCAAACAACTAATTTAACTCTCTCCTGAAATTAAATTAAAAAAAAAAAAAAAAAAAAAAAAAAACACACACGACAGATATTTGGCGTAAACAAGTACAGCAAATAACATAAGCGGATCGGATATCCCTGTTCCGGCGTTTGGTAAAATTATGGAATTATTACGAGTTTACAAAACTCAACTTTTTTCAACTTCTTCCTCATTATTTTCACCAAAGAATATACAAAAGTCCGTCAGGCAGGAGCTGCATAACTAAGCACTTTCCTCAGAATTTGGGTAGTGTAGACTGCTTTCCAGAACAATTTGCTTAAAATATCCTACATAAATAAAATAAAAACATGAATAGTTCTCTTTTAAATTTGTAATGAGTAACTGTTCAATTATTAATTTGCTTCCAGAGTTATGTTTACACATGGTACCTATTACATTACGTAATAAATACAAAAAACCTTATAACATCGTATTTTGATCTAACGCAGGAACAGGATACAGTCACTCTAGTGGTAGAAAGCGCTCCTTGCGGCGGCTTTGTGAACCTACGTCTGCCGGGCTTTTCTATTGAAATATATTAAAAATTAAACCCCCGCTTTCCGATTGACCGATTCAGCTCATTTTTACAACACTTCTTTCTCATGAGTTACCCACGACGTATACCGCGTTTCGTTACAATGCAGCAGAAATTACGACCGGTATGAGTATATTAGGAATTTGGGTCCGGAGTAAACCCCCCCTTCTAATGAACCGATTTAGTTTATTTTTACAACACAGATTTACCTGTAGATTACCACTACGAATACCGAGTTTCGTCGAAATATACCAAAAATCACGGCTGGTAGTGGCGAATTGGTATTTTGGGTCCGGAGTAAACCCCCTCTCCTAATAAACCGATTTAGTTTATTTTTACAACACATATTTACCTGTGGATTACCACTATGAATACCAAATTTCGTCGAAATATACCAAAAATCACGGCTGGAAGTGGCGAATTGGTATTGTGGGCCCGGAGTAAACCCCCCCCTCCTAATGAACCGATTTAGTTCATTT
Source organism: Gonocerus acuteangulatus (assembly GCA_946811695.1). Lineage (NCBI taxonomy): Eukaryota > Metazoa > Arthropoda > Insecta > Hemiptera > Coreidae > Gonocerus > Gonocerus acuteangulatus. The sequence continues at coordinate 2,188,554 of OX328126.1, forward strand.
TTATATATAATTTTTCTCTCTATATTACCACTACGAATACCAAGTTTCGTTGAAATATAACAAATATTACGGCTGACATAGTCACATTAGTGCTTTGGGTTCGGGGTAAACCCCCCCTTCCAGTGGACCGACTTTGGTGGTTAACGAACTCGTTCAATCGTTTGCTAATTGAATGCTATATACCAAGTTTCGTGACGATAAAACAAAAACTCTGGCCGCTTTCGTGTTAACAGACACACACACATATATATATATATATATATATATATATATATATATATATATATATATATATATATATGTATAAATTTTAACGGAGGTCATTTTCGGTGTCTACTAGGTAGGATCGATAAAGATTTGAAGAAATTTTTCAAAAATTCCGTCATGAGTCTAACCGCAATAGCTACATTCCTTCGGAGGAAAATGCTAAAAACTCTTATTTTTACATTCCTTTTACTAGAAATTGTCGTAGAACTGAAATATGAGCATGTAAACAGAATGACAAATCATCTGTTACGGTACAATCATAACGGTATTCATAGGTCATAATCGATTATATCTAGCGGTAAAGGTCACAAAATCATTCTCTCTCTCTCTCTCTCTCTCTCTCTCTCTCTCTCTCTCTCACACTCTCTCTAATTTAACAATTTTAACACCTTTTCTACAGGCATTAGTTTTATTTATGTAGTGTTTATGCATTCTAGTGTTATTTATGTAGTGTTTATGCATTCTAGTGTTATTTATGTAGTGTTTATGCATTCTAGTGTTATTTATGTAGTGTTTATGCATTCTAGTGTTATTTATGTAGGGTTTATGCATTCTAGTGTTATTTATGTAGGGTTTATGCATTCTAGTTTTATTTATGTAGGGTTTATGCATTCTAGTGTTATTTTGTGCATAGAAGGAAATACCCCACACTAACACAGCATGAAGGTAGACCAAGGCACGCCAGATATGCCCTTCGCCAGTTCTAATATAAACCTAATAGAACTATAAATATGAAGGAAGTGGTTCGCCTGGAATCCAGCCCATGGAGTAATTGCAAGTCTCTTCTCGCACCCTCGTCTCAAGAAGAGTCTTGGGGGGTAGGGGATGGGGCGACGGAGGTGGCATTCTTCCAATACTTTCTCTGCAAGGGTGACACATACGCTTGTGGGTGTGCGTTTTTGTGGGTGTTGCTTGGGTTCATACTCACACACACCTACATGTATGCACACAAACACGCATATATCGTGCATATATATATATATATATATATATATATATATATATATATATATATATATATATAGAGACAATTTGAACCTATTCACCGATGCGTCCACTCCCTGGTTCTGGGCGGGACCTGTCAGAGAGACCCTAGACAAGAGAATCCTGTTACTTGACACCCACTCCCTGGTTCTGGGCGGGACCTGTCAGAGGGACCCTAGACAAGAGAATCCTGTTACTTGACATCCACTCCCTGGTTCTGGGCGGGATCTGTCAGAGGGACCCTAGACAAGAGCATCCTGTTACTTGACATCCACTCCCTGGTTCTGGGCAGGAGCTGTCAAAGAGACCTAGACAAGAGTAACCTGTCACTTGGCATCCACTCCCTGGTTGAGACAAGCATGCAGCTAATGGGCAGGACCTGTCAGAGAGACCTAGACAAGAGTAACCTGTCTCTTGACATCCACTCCCTGGTTGAGACAAGCATGCAGCTAATGGGCAGGACCTGTCAGAGAGACCTAGACAAGACTAACCATTTACTTGACATCCATTCCCAGGTTCTGGGCGGGAGCTGTCAGAGAGACCCTAGACAAGAGAATCCTGTTACTTGACACCCACTCCCTGGTTCTGGGCGGGACCTGTCAGAGGGACCCTAGACAAGAGAATCCTGTTACTTGACATCCACTCCCTGCTTCTGGTCGGGACCTGTCAGGGAGACCCTAGACAAGAGTAACCTGTCACTTGACATCCACTCCCTGGTTGCGACAGCATGCAGCTAATGGGCAGGACCTGTCAGAGAGACCTAGACAAGAGTAACCTGTTACTTGACATCCATTCCCAGGTTCTGGGCGGGAGCTGTCAGAGAGACCTAGACAAGAGTAACCTGTCACTTGACATCCACTCCCTGGTTGAGACAAGCATGCAGCTAATGGGCAGGACATGTCAGAGAGACCCTAGACAAGAGTAACCTATTACTTGACATCCACTCCCTGCTTCTGGTCGGGACCTGTCAGGGAGACCCTAGACAAGAGTAGCCTGTCACTTGACATCCACTCCCTGGTTGAGACAAGCATGCAGCTAATGGGCAGGACATGTCAGAGAGACCCTAGACATGAGTAACCTATTACTTGACATCCAATCCCTGCTTCTGGTCGGGACCTGTCAGGGAGACCCTAGACAAGAGTAACCTGTCACTTGACATCCACTCCCTGGTTGAGACAAGCATGCAGCTAATGGACAGGACCTGTCAGAGAGAAGTAGTTAAGAAAATGTCTGTTCTGAGCCTGTAAGAGGTCATTCACCCCTGTCTGCATTCCTTGTCAAGGTCAAAGCTTGAAGCATTAAAGGAGTCTGTCTTTTTTTATTTTTAATCATGAAATGTCAAGGTCCTTGCCGTCTCCCTCTCCCATGTGTTACTCTTTTTTCCAACTGCTGGAGTTCATTACTCACCACACAGATTTATTTTAGATCTATTTGCAATTAGTTACTAGCTGTGCACCAACAAGATCAGATGTCAAAGTTGGTTCGTAAAAATTTGAGATATGAAGAGAATCGCTTATCGACGTTTATCGGTTGGCGTTCTCCAGTGAGTCCTTTGAAATTAGCCGCCGCTGGATTTTATTACCTCCAAGTATACGATCGAACAAGATGTGCATTTTGTGGTCTCGTCTTACACGAATGGGAACCTAACGACGATCCCCTCCAAGATCATAAGAAGTGGGCCGGCAACGAATGTCCTTTTTTAAAATATTTAAATCAGTTGGAAAGACTACCTATGAAGTTCGATTCGGACGAATGTGGACCATCTATTGACGTTTGCGGATGTTTAAAGGATAATAGTGAAGTGCTGTTGAGAAAAAGCTCTTGCTGTTGTTAAAAATGAAAAAAATAAGTATGAAGAAACGTATACATTTTTTTCTTCGAGAACTGGAAACTTTAAGACATCAGATAATACGTTATGAAGCAAAACGAAATGAAATAGATCGATTAGTGAAAGAGTTTAATAACCTCCAGATTTCCAAAAACAATTCCCATCACCAAAAACAAGCAGATTCGAGTTGGCCTTCACAATGGTATTCCGACGGGGGGTTTGATTAACAAGGATAAGATAGTCTACATGGAGAAAGACGAATGGAAGCACTGTATAGCAGACCAGGCATCGGGGATATTACAATTTTTCAAGAGGAAAGGCAAGTCTGATAATTCATCTCTGATTTCTTTTAAAAATATATCATGTTCCTTCGCATACTTGGGGAGAAACAGAGTCCTAAGAATAGAATATGCCTATCCTTGGGTATCATTAATTAGTCTTTCTCCAGCTCCTCACATGACTATAACTTCACCTTGCTCAAGTTTCAACAGGTCCGAGACTATGAAGATCTGCTCCAAGATTGAAGAAATTAACCGTTCACTCTCATTGTTGGACATGTTTGTTCAAATGTGTGTGGATCAAAACAACTCAAAAGAAGATCTGTCAGTAGATTTAACTTTGAATACGAATACTTTATTAAACAATCTGTTTTCCAATGTTTAAAATTAAATAAATAAAACATAGCTTCATTTAGTTAATTTTGTTTCTTTTCCTCCTTCATCCCAGGTTAAAATAGGTAAAATAAATGAAAAAAAAAATGCATTTTCAAGGAAGGTTTTATTGAACAAAAGGTACAATTATATTTTAATCATTAATTATCATAACAATGAAATCTTTTTTCAATAAATTCTTCGTCGGTCTGCCATTCCAGAGGTAAGTTGTTCCAGATCTAATCTAGCTGAAGACGTACAGGAGTAGATTCCTTGGATAAAAGATCCTTAGCTCGTCCGTGTTTCGATTCCGCATGACAGCATTCAACGTCTCCATTCCCTTCTAATGAGTTATTGCTCATTCTATCTAAACAAGCATGTGTTCCTTAAACCAAACACACTTTGGAGTGTTTGCTCTGTGATACTCGAACGGTCCTATAGAGCTATTAGTAGTGTTGTAAATTAGATCGCAATAAACGCATTTGACTTTATCTTCAACATTTCTGATAAATCCGTTAAAGGCTAAGAGATGGTGGGGAGATGCGTTGACTCCATACGTCTGTCTTCTCACTTCTTCCCTCTCAAAGTCCACTGCTTCGGGATGGTTTCTAACCCATGAGGCAAGTCGATGGGCTTGATTAAAAGAGCATACGTAGCTTGTGTTTAAATGAAAATAACAAATTAATTTGTCGTCTTCCAAATTTTTAAGATTAGGACAGCCAAAATCGTGTAAATCATACACATCCACAGAGAGCAACTCTTCCAGGAATTTACATTTTTCCAGTCCTTTACCCCATAAAATGTCATACGAATCAGTGACTGACTTGAGACATGCAATTAAATCGGAGTTGTCTCTCTCGCCGTAAAACCAATCTATTCCGTGTAAGGATTTTTTCACCCACAAATTCGTCTTTGACTGTCTTACAGCGTCTTCGACGTCTCGAGGAGGCTTGAAAAACCAATGCCACGCTGTTCCATAACTCGTATCGACTATTGTCAATTCCTTAACTATTAAAGCATTCGAATTTAAACGGAAACCTTGAAAATCTATTACTGCTGACCTGGTCATACTTGATACAACGTCTCCTGTATGTACAGAAATGAGCTCTGGGAGGTAAAATGCAACGTCTTATATATAGTTGGGATGTATTCAGTACAATTTTCTTACTAAACCGGTTCCCATTTCATATTCGACAATTCTATCGTGAAGGGTGAGACAATACGCTTTGGTATTTGCTGGAAAGTTTGCGCCTGAATCTATTTGAAGACGGATGTCTATCGTACTACTTTTAATTGCTTCAGACTGCTTGGAACAATCTATGACTGCGATAGGAGCAATCTTCTCGAAACTAGATCTCGAAAGGAGAGGTTGAGAATGCCTGTCACCGAAAAAACTTGTTTGAAATTCATTATACATTTCATAGAGCAGGGCAATTTTTCCCTGTTCAAAGTCCAAGTTCAAATCGTCATAGGGGTATTGTTCGCTGTTTAGGTAAAGCTTTACATTTTTTAGGTTGCAGCTATCAAAATGGCTACTATCCTTTAAAGGGTCTTTGTTACGATCTGTTTGAAATGCTATAATTACGTATCGAGGCTTTTCTAAATTTGTAGATGTTTTAACGGCCCACGTTTCTTGTTGTGCATTAGACGGTAATGTGGGATATTCATAAAGGTCCCAGCTTCGAAACGGGATCGCTACCTTTCGGTTCATGTCTAACATTTTGAGCAGGCTCAAACGGTTCTCGTCCGAACCACGAACGTGAGGCATTCTCCAAACAATTTTGTCTAATTTTATTTCTACATTAGAGTCTTCCCCCTTTACGGAATTAAAGTCAGAGCTTGATCTTATCAAAACTAGTTCTTGCTTCAAGTTAACTATGATTTGTCTATAATCTTCACAAAAGCCTAATAAAATGTTCAACGGTAAGCACACGCTAAACACTCCGTTTTTATCGATTTCAAGAGATTTTCCCTCACCTGGGATGACCCATCCCGCATTTTCGAGCCTGTTAACTCTGCTCGGACTAAAAGACAAGAAACCTTTCAGTGTAGAGGTTATCCCGGGGTTTCTAACCCTATCTATTTCTATTCCATTCAGTTCGTATCTGAGTTCATCAAACAAAAAAGAAAATGCATTGTTAGTTAATTTTGCAGTTAACGGTTTGGTCTGGTCTTTATTCACTAGCTTTCCCTCGAGGTAGATAAAGGAAAGTGATGGGAGTGTATAAATATCTTGTTGTTGTATTGGAATACGGATTTCATCGGAATGATTGAATGTATTTCCCGCATAAGGCTGGTGCGAATGGAACTGGAACTGAGCGAGAGAATTGTCGAAGGAAATGTCCGAAGATATAGCTAATATGTTATCCATACTTTAGTTTAAAACCACTCTGTTTTAAAAACTTTGCGTTTGAAGCTGTTAACTGCTTAAACGTCTTTGATTTACTAATTCTTCTAGGGATCAAGATGCTTCTTTTATACGTTTTATATTTCCTACTTATATTTTCTACTGTCCGACGCTGTTGCTGTCGACAAACTTCTCCTTCCACACCTCTAAAATCAATCCCCATTTTTCTTTATATGCAGTCGGACTGTAACGGTTTCCCCTCTGAAATTAATAAGTTGTCCGTTTTGATCGACTAGACGAACCGTAATGTTGTCAATACTCCGTACGTTAGCACGAAAGTAAATGACCGGATTGGGCGTTTCTACTATCTTATAACCCGGTTCGACTGCGGGGAAAAATTGATGGATGCTATGGTCGGGTTCGCCGTTTACAAAGGACCCCGAAGCGATATTACACTGTACCGATATAACATTTACACTGAGAATTTCTACGATATTCTCGGATGCGATATAGCGATCGCTTGAAGGAATAATAAGATTTTTCGAAGTATAACCCAAAAGTGGACCGATAGAATTCGGACGTTCGGCGAAATTGAAATAAATCGATTTATTACTTCGTATCTCACACTTTAGCGTACTAGGATTTCCCCTCAACACCATCATAGCGCCGGGGTCTTTATGAGCTATTTGCTCTCTGAGAAACATAGCCAGAGCCTCAATGTCGTAGGCTCCTTCTGGTATTTGAATGGCTATTGTATCGAAATAAAACATATCATTTTTACCTTTTTCTACGTTCGGAATAGTGTTAAACGAGTCCAAAGAGAGTAGTCCGACGCTGTAAGAATCGTCTAGCTCTAAGGGAGGCATGAAATTTGCTTCTAGCAGGCTCGATGCGCCTGTAAGTGTTACAGCGAAGCTCATGATGCTAATAAGCTAATCGTCTTCAGGTGTTGTCTATTAAATACTGTAAACACAAATGACCACAATAGGGGGTATTCCACCCCTGAAAACGTTCACGATTGTAAAATATAGAACTGTTCTAGATAAGTCACCAGTTGAGGTGGCGGTCTCAAATTACCAAACGAATCGAAATATTTAACGATTTTACCACGTTTTACGAAGCAGACCCAGTGGGAACCTTTTTTTGAGTTTGGCTCTAAATTGACGATAGCAGATTCTCTTAATTTAGGAGATTCTGGGAGAGTATCTATCATAAATACACCTCTGAAATGAGGAATGTTAAATATTTTGCGAGCGTAATAATTTAATTCGACATCACTCAGTGCTCTTTTTGGTAGTGAAATACGACGACTACTGCCTCTGTAGGTTCACTCTTGTGGTCTCTCTATAAATAGTCCGAATCCATTCCGTCTATATGGCTTTAAAAAAAGACCTTTACCAATCTTTTGAGCCTCAATCGCTAAATTATGTCTTTTCTGCTCTTCCAATTTTTGCTTTGCCTCTTTGGCGTCGTTGACAGCTTTTGCTATGCTTGCCGCACCTCCAGCCAGTGATCCTATAGCGGATAATCCCGCCATTACTGGTATTAGAAAAGGTAAAAAACCTCCAGACTTAGGTATGGGAAGAACACGAGGGGGTAAAGGCTTGTCTCGACCTCTCAATGTCTGTTTCGCCTTATTATATGCTAATTGAGACGCGTTTATTACAGAAGACACGTTTTTAATTTTAGCCGCTCTTACACGGATAAAGAAGAGAAAAGGCATGGACCTCTACTACCAAATAGTATAAGAGGAGTGATTTGTGGTCCTAGTGGATGTGGAAAAACAAACGCTATGCTCAATCTTTTGCTTAATCCAAACGGTTTGAGATATGAAAACGTATACATATTTGGAAAAACTCTATCTCAACCCAAATATCGGTACTTGAGAAGCGTTCTAAACAGCGTTCCTGAAATCGGCTATTATACATTCGAAGATTCGAAAGAATTACCTCAAGACGTTAAGAGCAACTCTATTTGTATTTTTGATGATGTTACGATGGAGGATCAAGACAATATTCGACGATATTTCAGCTATGGACGTGATAACTCTCTCGACTGTTTTTATTTAACGCAGAGCTATGTTTGCATTCCGAGACATCTCATTAGATGTAACTTGAATTTTCTTATCGTCTTTAAACAAGATGAATTGAATATTAAACACATTTATGATGAACATATTAGCAGTCCAGACGTCAGTTTCTCGAAATTTAAAGATATTTGTGCGTTGTGTTGGAAAGAGCCTTTTGACTATCTTGTGATCGACAAGGGTACTAGTTTAAATGACGAGCGTTTCCGTAAGGGTCTAGATGTCTATATCGTGGATATATAAGGGGGAGAAAGAGTAATCAGTCCTCATTAATATGTCGCATTCGATACGTAGTGAAATTGTAAAGACAAGTGATGCTTTACGTAAAAAATTTCAAACGTTTAAAAGAGGAATGCAGGATATTCAAGAGGAAAGGCAAAGTATTTTTGCTCCGGTGCTAGAACCTTTGGTAGAAATACAACAACAGTTTCGACAACAACAGCAGCTGCAGCCCCGACCTCGGGGATTCAAAAAAGAAAAGGAGGAAGGAGACTGGGGAGAAACGAACGAGACCCGATCTATGTGGTGGGATAATAAACCTGCTTTAAGCCCGACCGGGAAAATCTTTCTCCAAACACCTGTTACAAAAAGAAAATCAAAAATATCAAGTAGATTTAAATAAGGACGGGGTCTTATACAATGTTTTTTCTACCCAAACGCCTACCTTCTATGTATATCTGATGGGTATATAAAACAATAAAAGGCAGACCATTCTTGCTTTTTTATACAAATTAAAAAATTAAAGCCACATTGTCAAATTTTACAAAAATTAGCCTAAAAATGTCGAAGAAATTGAATCAGGTAATTAAAACAAAGTAGATATAAAAATGAATAATGTTAATAATACTTACTTATGGGCATAATTCGGGCTTTTAACAGGGTTTTCAATCATGTATTCTATTCGGTGATGTTAAAAGAAGAAAACGTACATCATCTTGGACTTAACATAATACAATAATCAGTGTACAAAACTAAAATCATGATAGATTTTTAATAAGGTATTTTATTTGCTAATAAAGTTTATGTATCTCTCTTAGTTCGGTGGCATGCACCTTAAGCCCCTTAACCACGGCAAGGTGGAGATACGTCGAAGGGGAAAAACTCTAGAACTCATGAAAAGTACTGTGGTTTACGGGCGTTTATAGCCACGCCAGGGACCATTTTTCGTGGTTTACGGGCGTTCAGAGCCACGCCAGGGACCTTCATTCATACATGGTTTACGGGCGTTCATAGCCACGCCAGGGCAATTCTCAATAACTATTCTTCCCTTATTTCCCTTCCCTTTCCTGGGCGCATGGAGCGCACCCCGGGTACGAGCGCACCCCGGGTCGGAGGAGGTGCCGAAAAGGTGCGCCATATCCGGGGTGGAAAATGATTAATAACAGGCTGTTCTGGTTCCTCGAAAGCAGAAACTTAGTGTCTCCCTTTCAGTGTGGCTTTAGACCGAAGCATTCTACAATGCATCACCTAGCAAAAGTGGAAAGTGACATTTTAAATGCATTCCTTCAGAAGAAGTCTGTACTGGCTGTATCACTTGATCTAGAAAAGGCGTACGATACGGTCTGGAGAAGACTAATAATCTCACAACTTAAAAATTGGGGTGTTGAAGGGAATATTATTAATTTCCTGATAAATTATCTTTCTCAGAGAACATTCCGAGTTAGGGTAGGTGCAACTTTGTCAGATGCGTTTCCCCAGAAAAATGGAGTGCCTCAAGGAGGTGTACTCAGCACAACGCTATTCAACATTGCCATAAACTCCATCATGAACTGTATCCCCAATGAAGTATCTTACTGTTTGTTCGCTGACGACTTGCTTATCTACAATACATTTTCAGATATCACTACAGCACAAGGACTCATACAAAACACACTACATACCCTAGAAACGTGGTGTTCCAAAACAGGCTTTAAATTCTCTAGTGAGAAAAAAATGATACTTACTAGAAAAAGGACCAACTTTGTATACAACCTTACACTAAACAATGTGACAGTCAATACCACTACCACACTGACATTCTTGGGACTTATTCTAGACAGACGGCTTACATGGATTCCGCACTTGAAGAGTATTCTCAGCAAATGCAAGAAATCCTTGAATCTACTGAGAATCCTTGCCAACTCAAAGTGGGGAGCTGACAGATGTTTAATGCTTACTTTCTATCGATCTTTTACCAGGTCCTTAATAGATTATGGTTGTATTGCTTATTCATCTGCCAGGAAAAAATCACTCAAACTCCTTGTCTCTATTCATGATACAGGCCTGAGAATTGCAACAGGAGCTTTTAGATCAAGCCCCACCGATAGCCTATGTGTTGAAGCAGGAGAACTTCCTTTGGAGTATAGACGGAAGATTTTAAACTTAAAATTTATTTTAAAGTCAAAGACATTAAAGAAACCTTCCGTAGATACATTTTTAAATAACCAATTTCATAATGAATATTTACAAAAATTTCCACGAATAAAACCGTTATTAATAAGACATCTATTAGACGCAAACAGCTCAACATTTTTAAATACACCTATACATACCAACGCAGTCCTTTCACAACCCCCATGGAGAGTTAAAAACTTCAAAATTAATTTCACGTTAACACAATACAAAAAGAAGGAACCCATTTCTACGTTATACCAAAATGTCTTTAAATCTTTTAAAACGAGGCATCCTGAAGCACTATTTATCTTTACCGATGGTTCCGAAAGTGATTCAGGAACAGGTGCTGCAGCTATAGTTGATAACATGACCTACCAAATAAAACTACACGACGACTCTAGTATATACACTGCCGAACTGACAGCCATACTTACAGCTCTTTCCAACTTACAACACACTACGAGACGTGAAATCATTCTTTGCTCTGACTCGCTAAGTTCATTGCTCTCCTTGGGAAATATCTATAGTACACACCCACTAATAACACAAATACTTACACAATTACTAAATCTACAAAATAAAAACATAACAATTAGCAAATTTAGCAACTAAAAGGAGATCACTCGATATTGACAAACTGACTTCTGAAGATTTGTGTTGGACAGTTCAAAGACAGGTACTAACTTACTGGCAAACAGACAACAAACTCCTTGAAATAAAGCCAACTGTAGAACCTTGGTCTAAACATAAATGGCCCCTAACAAGGAGAGACCAAGTTATATTGACCAGACTACGCATTGGACACTCATTCCTCACTCACTCCTACTTAATGAATAGAAACGATAGACCTATTTGCCAGTACTGTAACAGGACTCTTACTATAAAACATATACTTACAGAATGCAGACAGAGAAATCTACTAAACATACCTTATGACATTCAAGAACTGTTAACGGAAAACAGCCCACATATTAAAACCATATTAAAACATTTTCATAACATAAACATACACCATAAAATCTAACAAGTATACTGTATAAAAAGAGGAAAAATATATATAATATAACTCTTCGTAACTTTAAAGGATCCTCATTTCTAGACATTATACATTAATATTCTTGTGTTTATAATACTAATATACTCGTATATCGGAATCAATTTAACACCAGAACGCTCAACGGGGTTTTTTTTTTTTTACTTCGGCTATATATATATTTATTATTATTATTTTTATTTATTTATTTTTAATTTACTAATATTCATTTCTATATTTACTTTATTCCTTTTTTTTTATTTTATTTATTTATTTATTTTTAATTTACTAATATTCATTTCTATATTTACTTTATTCCTTTTTTTTTATTTTATTTATTTATTTATTTTTAATTTACTAATATTCATTTCTATATTTACTTTATTCCTTTTTTTTTATTTTATTTATTTATTTATTTTTAATTTACTAATATTCATTTCTATATTTACTTTATTCCTTTTTTTTATTTTATTTATTTATTTATTTTTAATTTACTAATATTCATTTCTATATTTACTTTATTCCTTTTTTTTTATTTTATTTATTTATTTATTTTTAATTTACTAATATTCATTTCTATATTTACTTTATTCCTTTTTTTTTATTTTATTTATTTATTTATTTTTAATTTACTAATATTCATTTCTATATTTACTTTATTCCTTTTTTTTTATTTTATTTATTTATTTATTTTTAATTTACTAATATTCATTTCTATATTTACTTTATTCCTTTTTTTTTATTTTATTTATTTATTTATTTTTAATTTACTAATATTCATTTCTATATTTACTTTATTCCTTTTTTTTATTTTATTTATTTATTTATTTTTAATTTACTAATATTCATTTCTATATTTACTTTATTCCTTTTTTTTTATTTTATTTATTTATTTATTTTTAATTTACTAATATTCATTTCTATATTTACTTTATTCCTTTTTTTTTATTTTTTTTATTTATTTATTTTTAATTTACTAATATTCATTTCTATATTTACTTTATTCCTTTTTTTTTTATTTTATTTATTTATTTATTTTTAATTTACTAATATTCATTTCTATATTTACTTTATTCCTTTTTTTTTTTATTTTTTTTATTTATTTATTTTTAATTTACTAATATTCATTTCTATATTTACTTTATTCCTTTTTTTTATTTTATTTATTTATTTATTTTTTATTATTATTTTTTTTCTTCTCTTCTTATTTTTTCACCTTTTCTGTTACTAATACATTTTCCCCTCTCAAGAGTTACTGCCTTTCTCGTTTTCCCGATTCTTACGTTGTTTAATAATGTTGTTCATTATCAAATCTTGTATATACCTTATTCACAGAATCAACAACAGTGCTATACAACTTCTTATTTTACACCTTATTCCACGAAGTAATTGTAAACAGACCTTGTTTGTAACTACATGAACATTGTTCTAATGTATTTTATCTGTTATTATTAAGAATTTACAATGTATTTCTGTATTTATATTATTTTTTCTTAATTACAACTAGAAATGTATCTGTATAATTGTTTCGAGCACATCACCTTAGTTGCGGGTGCTCATAAATAAATGAATTAAAAAAAATTAAATTGACACTAGATCGTTATGGAAGCGCGCTAAGATGACACACCTCCTGCGTTTGGGACTTCTTAACCTACCCTCCCATCGACTTAATAATCAGAAATGTTTTCTCCGAATATCCCCATCTTCTGATCCCCGTAGAGCTTATATAATTTTTAACGTCTGAGTATGTTAAACTTTTCTATTTGTTTATTACTTCCAGGGCTGTTGGTTTCTTATTTAGTAACTAAATGGACCAAATAGTTAAACCAAGGAGTTTATTCTTTGCAGAATATTCGGGCTTATCTAGCCGAAATTTAAAAATTGATAAGTAAAATTTGTCGTTTCATTAATATTGCTCAAGTACTTACCATCTATACGGATCTAGAGAAAAGTTTCAGGCTAATGATTTTAAGTTTTGATTAATGGATATTTATAAAAAGCATTCTTTTTTTAAAGTTAACGAGTTTTCAGCCATTATCGAAAGTTTTCCTGGAAATTGTTTTTTTCAGTAATTTCTTTTTTAAACTGATTTCGGTATGATAAATAATGTAGAGGCTTACAATTCAAAGCTCCTTTCAACTTTTAGCATTAAAAGTTTTGCTTCGGGACAGATTTTATTTTGAAGTTTTAAAGGATAGTTTGTCTTATAAGAAAATGATGAATTGATAATGATGCTATTATATTTTTAGCGATTTTCTTTCCTTCTCTTAGCGTTGAAGCATTTCGGAAGCGCTAAAGGAAAATGCTGAAGTTTCATGATCAACCTTTTCCAAATAATTAAAATAACCTATCTATGTAAACTACGAAAACTTTAATAAATGCTGTACTCAGAAAGAAAGTTTCGAATTCTGCAGTCTTGTTATCGGGGTTAATCAGGCGCCAAAAATAACTGTTATTTAAAAAAGTATTTTCTAAACTTTTACTTTTATTTTCATTTTGAAAAAGTGTAAGATTGCAGATATTTTTTTGAGTTCAAGCTATTTTTAAATACGTTTTTGAAGTTTTAAAGTAATTGTTGTTGAAATACTTAATAGGAAAATGAAAGTTTATAGTAATTGTTGTTGAAATACTTAATAGGAAAATGAAAGTTTTAAAGTAATTGTTGTTGAAATACTTAATAGGAAAATGAAAGTTTTAAAGTAATTGTTGTTGAAATACTTAATAGGAAAATGAAAGTTTTAAAGTAATTGTTGTTGAAATACTTAATAGGAAAATGAAAGTTTTAAAGTAATTGTTGTTGAAATACTTAATAGGAAAATGAAAGTTTTAAAGTAATTGTTGTTGAAATACTTAATAGGAAAATGAAAGTTTTAAAGTAATTGTTGTTGAAATACTTAATAGGAAAATGAAAGTTTTAAAGTAATTGTTGTTGAAATACTTAATAGGAAAATGAAAGTTTTAAAGTAATTGTTGTTGAAATACTTAATAGGAAAATGAAAGTTTTAAAGTAATTGTTGTTGAAATACTTAATAGGAAAATGAAAGTTTTAAAGTAATTGTTGTTGAAATACTTAATAGGAAAATGAAAGTTTTAAAGTAATTGTTGTTGAAATACTTAATAGGAAAATGAAAGTTTTAAAGTAATTGTTGTTGAAATACTTAATAGGAAAATGTAATAGGAATAAATTAGAGCTATTAATATTTATTTTTTGTTTTGTACCAACATTTCTCTTATTTTAGTAAATAAACAGGAATCTATTTGCAAACAATGAACATTTCTTTCATTTTCAATAATTAATTTAATTTTAATAATTATATATGCTATAAGTTTGTGGAATTTAGATTAAATCTATAATGATTTGATATATAGTTTAGGGTTGAAAAGGCTCCTTCAACACTTACTAGAGTGGCTGGGCTGGGGGTGTAGGATAAGTCCTAGTTAATATACCTATGGAAGTGTGGATTTTCTTTCTTTTAGCACATAGTTTTTTTTTTTTTTTTTTTTTTTTTTTTTTTTTTTTTTTTTTTTTTTTTTTTTTTACAGAAAGTTATTGAATTTTCAGATGTTATTATATACTTCTTCTTATTTATTTCTATGATAAATACTTTATCTGGAATGAATCGCTCGCCTTCCAATGTTGCCATACAGTCCAAACATTATTGTGCCTACTGTATCTTAAATTGTTTTCTCTCCTCCTTGCAGCATCTCCCCCGCAGTAAACAGCCCCTGAGGTAGACAGACCCTCCTTTCGCTTCCCCTGGGGCTGTAACACTCTTCGGTCTGGGGTTGTGGTATCGACCAGTTTCCGACTCATCCCTATCTTACTGCTGGCTGGAGTATCGCAAGGCGCTCATTGGGCACTATGCTTTTTACAATTTCTTTATGAATAGAAATCTAATAACGGTCATAAATAGTTGCTAGATTTTGAATTTCTTTTATTTTGTTTGTTTGTTAGAATTAATGTAAGTAGGATAAGTAAGTGATTACATTAACAATAGTAATTACTAATATGCACTAGGTGGAGCTAATGGCCTAGATGTAGATGCGCCGTTAAAAAAAAAAAAAAAAAAAAAAAAAAAATATATATATATATATATATATATATATATATATATATATGAAAAAAATATGCCCTAGGTATTCGGTTGATAACTGGTGGTACCTGAAGCGTGGTCAAGCTACCTGTACCTATATCAAATTACATAATACATATAATTGTAGACTGCAATATTTCTCTAAATAAATTCTTCGAAGAATTACATTATTGGTGGTGTCTCGCAGGGCGTTCATTTGGCACTATGCTATTTAGAATTTCTTCCTGAATATCAATTTAATAACGGTCTTATTGCTATGTCGCAGTTGATTTAACTTCAAAGAGAGAAAGATTTCTCAAATAATTGTGATAATACTAAACAAACGAACAAACAAATTTTTATTTTAGAGCAAAAAAATTAGTTTATTACACAAATTGAAATAATTAAATAACAATTTACAAATATAATTATAATAAAATATGTAGATACAGCCTCGGCTTGTCGCATGGAACGAATTTATTCGTTTTAAGTGCATATTTTAATAAAGAGGAATACGCCGAGAAAAGGATTACAGTATTACATTAGTTGTTAATTTATTCAGCACAGCACGCGAAAATACATTTTGAATTGGAAATATTTTTTTAATTGAATACTTGCTGTTTTCAAGTTTTTCTAATATAAAATCCGTTTATCTTCCAAAATAATTATTCTATCGAATGGGTAGGGGTGACTCAGAACAAAAAATAATTCAAAAATGATCCCGAAATCAGAATGATTCAAGTAGCTGCGTGCTTTTTCCCAAAATTGGGCGCCAGTTACCACTCTCAGGTGACGTCAGGTGAGTTAGCGGGCACCTATGTTGGTCCCGGTCCGATCCGATCAGATAGCCACCGACTGTCGGAAGAAAAACAAACACATGCATCTCAATGGCGGTGCCTACATTGGTCCCGACCCGATCCGATGGCCACAGATTCTCGGCCGTTCAAAATTGATTGTTTCTGGGACCGATGAAGCAAAATGGCGACAAACGACACATTTTGTTTCAAAAAGGTCTACAGTCTCTACGTCTTAACCGATTTCAATTCATTATTTTTTAAAAGAAAGGTAATCAAATTTAAAACAACTTGGTCAATTCAAATTTTTGTTTTTTGTTTCTCTTCTTTATTAAATTACGTGGAAATATGTTTATAACTATCTAATGTTAATAACCTTCCAATGGTTGTAACCTTCTAACTACCTTTCTTATAAATAATTTTAAAATACGAATACTAATGCTTCTCTTATCGTAGTAACAGTTAAAAATTATCTGTTACACTAAGATTTATTTTTTCGGGACTGATATACTTCCAGAAGATTGATTGGCCTCTCAACTCCTCCTTCATACCTCCAACATTCGACCTAATCCAAGGTTTCTATGCTTATTAGGTGGTATTTCTTAAATTAATCAGTCATTAGCGCGGTTCCTCCCTCCCCCATAGGGAGGAACCCCGCTTATAGGGTTGATACAATGAAACAATCCGGAAGTGCCGACTAGAAAATTTCGCGTTTCAGAACCCCTAGAGACCGAAAATAACGGTGGTTCAAATTTGTATATATATATATATATATATGTATATATTTATTTATATATATATATATATATATATATATATATATTTGTCTGTTCGCTCTCTAGCTAGAAGACGAATGGTCCGATTTTGATGAAATTTGGTACAAAAATCCTTCGTCCAATTTGAAAGGTCAAGTTCGTTAACCAGCAAAATCCGCCTACTGGAAGATGGCGTTTAGGGCAAAATTCGCGCAAAAAAAATCGTAACGCTTACGTTTTTGAGTTCATAAGCTTCTAAGTACTCGTTTTATATGATCCCAGGGCTAGGAAAACGAATGAAACCATTTTCAAGGCTTTAACCGTTTAACCGTTTTCGAGAAAATTGGAAAAATATTTTTTGAATACCGTTTTTGGTTTGGGTACTTAGAATCATGGGATTCAGTTGAAACATTTTCTGCATGTCCTACTTTTATCAAAACTAATATGTTGAAATTTTGGTTACGTTTGGAGTTAAGGAAGGGTTAGAATAAAATATTTTATTAACAGACTTAAAACGTTTTGGTAACTTTGTATATTTTCCTTAATATCTCGAAAAAGGTTGAGAATCTTGGTAAACGAACGAATACCATTAGAAAGCTTACTAAATGCTCTACAAAAAAGGTTCTGATAAAAGTTTAGATTAGGCGATGTCAATCGGAGAAATAAGTGCTTAAAACATTAAAGAAATTGATTACGCTTATTCGAACTGTTCTTTTGTCTGTTTTTATTCCTTGTTATTTTTTAATTGCTTATAGTTGGATAATGTATTTTACAATAAAACAGATTAGGCAAAATAAGAAAAACAATTCATTGTTAGAAATATAGCCTGCCAAGAGAAAAAGATTCGTTGACGTATTTTGAATATTTTCAATTGCCTTTATGCTGTTGTTTTTTTTATTTTATTTTTTAATTGATTTTATCTGTAGAATTATTACTATAGTAAAAGAACACAGGAATGTGTGAAAATATTTGATATTTTCCAATTCATTGAAACGTATGAAATGAAGTATCGGTAGAAGAGGATTCTAGGGTCTTGCGGACCTGACCCCAGGTATAGCCATAAAACCCTTTGAACAAAGGCCGAGGAAAATATTATCTGTTTCTATTCTTTGCTTTTCAAATGAGAATAGGGATATGAACAGGAACCGGGGTCTCCCGTGGTCTAATGGCTAGCGCCTTGGATTCATAATCCAAGGCTCCGGCAGGAATTATATCATCCCACGGCTCGCTGGTGAAATTCCTCGCTGCACCCTGGATGTCGGAGCTAATGACCTAGATATAGATGTGCCGTAAAAGAAAAAAAAAAAAAAAAAAAAACTGGAACCGCGCTAAGATGACGCAGTTCCTGCGAGTCGGACTTTTTTCACTTCACTACGAGGTCATTACTGACGAGTTGAGACGAGATCGGATCGGGAGAAATACGGATCGAATGTAAGTGCGGCCTAATGTGGGTGAACTAAAACCTTCCATCCTACGCTCGACAAGAGCTGCGGAATCTTAAAGCAGACACTAGGCCGAGGGGAACCCAAGCATCGTAGCGACGACAGGTGTACGGGGCTTTTCCAGATGTTCCAACTCGGTCGATAAGGAAGCGTGTAGTAGCTATCCCACGGACAGTGTTGCAGCTATTCTCAATATTTATGTGGCCCTGCGATCGCCTTGCAGATCCTAATCTCTAGACCTGATCCGCGAAAACCACATCCCAACAGTGCGAATCTTATTTGCAGTCTTGAACTGGAGTTTTTCATTTTTTAGAAAAGATGGGCTTAGTGGGTCATATATGTGCTTAGTGGGTCATAGATGAGCTTAGTGGGTCATAGATGGTCTTTATCCTTGTTCATGTTCAGTTAGCAGACATTCCGTTAAAGACACTAAGTAGGAGTGTAAACACAGCTAATTCATTTTGGCGTTTAAACAAAACTAAGGTTATTATGCCTTTGATTTCAACCCCTACAATCTGAATGTCCATACATTTGGCACGTAACACATTTCACCCACTCCTCTCCCCGAGAGTATTCAGAGAACAGAAAATGCATATTGTATCGTTTGAGACTGGTTTCCGGAGAAATGAAGTTCTTGGGGAACATTGCGGTATTTCAACAATCCTAGAAATTTTCATGTTTCAGAACACACAGATAACGAATATAACGGTGGTCCAAATTTGTCTGCGTCTGTATATATATATATATATATATATATATATATATATATATATATATATATATAACACACAAAACGTGCCAGAGTTTTTATTTTTTCGCCTACCAAACTACCGAAATCGGTCCACCCGGAAGGGGTTTTACCAAAGTACTATTTTCACTTTACCAGCCGTATTTTTTGTTGTATTGCATTGAAACGGGGTATTCGTCGTTATCATCTAAATAGAAAAATGCGTCGTAAAAATAAACTAAATCGTTTCTTTACGACGGATGGTTTACTCCGGACACACATTACCAATATGCTTCTACCGGCCGTTTTTTCTCGTAAATATTATAGGAATTTGGTAAATGTCGTATCTACAGAGAGAGATAGAGGGAGAAATGGAATGAGTTCCCTTCAGGTGATTTTTCAACTTTAGCAGAGATCCCAGTTGTTGATGTTTGGTCTCACACGGATGACTCTTTTTCGAAAGTTTCCAAGAACCTTCGGGTAAAAGTGTTGATTGGCTGTTAGGCTCGACATATTCATCAATTCTTGATGATGTAGGCCTTCCGCTTCACTTTCTATCACTTCAGTCGCTTTCTATCGCATCTTTTCCTTCTTTAAACTCCTTAAAACACCTAAAAAGCGTGGCTCTTGACAAAACACCGTAGGCATTCCATTGTTGGGATGGTTCCCAAGTATCAAGCAAACTCTCATTGTACACCGTTGCTCCCAATTGATGTCGCTCATTTTTAAAACACAATAGAAAAAAGTGTTGCCAAAAAAAAAAAAAAAAAAATCGCTCGTGCCAACTAAATGACTGGAGGGAGTTGAAACCCGTACTGAAGGCAGATCACATGTTCCCCTGCCGCCACTCCAAGCCGCCCCCCTTTATTTACAAACAGATACAAGCAGATCAAACCCGTACTGAAGGCAGATCACATGTTCCCCTGCCGCCACTCCAAGCCGCCCCCCTTTATTTACAAACAGATACAAGCAGATCAAACCCGTACTGAAGGCAGATCACATGTTCCCCTGCCGCCACTCCAAGCCGCCCCCCTTTATTTACAAACAGATAAACTATTTGAAATAAAGATATACCATGTAGATTTCCTAATTCCCCTTGATGCTACCTATCTACCTGTAGAAGAAAGATCTAAAAAAATGAGGGATAAGTTTGTAGATATGTTGAAGAGCGTGCATATGGAAGGACCTCTAGATTTATGGTGTAGATATCAGGGAGGATATTAGCCCTGGATGTGAGAGCTGTTGGACTTGAGCCAACCAACTTCACACTCCATGAAGCACAATTCAACCATCTCAGGAACACTTAGGGCTTAAACACTTAGTAGTTATTGGGATAGGAGATTAGCATTTCTAAGGGAGTTATTTTTTATGGTTTCAATTACATTTATATTAGAATATATATATATATATATATATATATATATATATATATATATACACACACACACACAAACACATAGATTTTGGATTAGGAGGAACATAATGATAAAAAGCCCAGGAGCTGTGTTTGTGCGATTTCCTAGTGACATTTAGGAAACTTAGTATAAAAACAGTTAATGTTTCATTTTGTGAAGAATGCAAAAAAAAAAAAAAGAAAAAAAAATCATTCCCGTAGTAGGCCACGAGGGCCCTGATGGGCAGATACGGTAGAGATATCTGATTCGTGACCAAACGGCACACTAGGGAGATGGTGTAGTCAGTACCATACTCCGGTCACCTGATTTTTCCCTTTTCTGGTACCCATTAATAAATTAATTAATCACTGGGTTAGCCTAGGGACGGTCAGGGATTCCAAATCCAACCCATGAACGAAGACACTAGCAACTAAAAATCTTTAGTACTATGCTCGGGATTTGAACTCAGGTTCTCCAGCATATTATTCCAGTGCTCTACCACTGAGCTAACCTCGCCCCCTGTGTAATAATAGGGGATCTATTAATTATAACAGGATTTAATTAATAATCTGAGCATTAGAATATAAATTGACATAAATCGTTAAAAGCGCTGAGCCTGCTCCTTGAATAAGCATGAATGGAGATATGGAAGCCCTTTATTCACAAGTTTTAATAAAGTCCTCAAGCTTCACAAACTCTAGAACTATTCTTCTGAAAGGGACTTGAGCTAAAGAACACTTCATTATCAAAGTTTATCTTTCTATGATAAGATAAGGTTGCCTTCTCGTTTCTTCAAAGTTCTTATTGATATTGTATTTGTGAATGGGACTTTGCTGATATTGTATGGCTAGACACACACGGTCCGGCAAACTGCCGGCCGGTTGCTCCCCGTTCCAAGCAATGCTTCCTTTTGAATAGATTGAGCAGTAAATAGAGTAGTGGTCTAGATATGGCAGTAAATATCACGTAGAAAGCTGCCTTGGTCTGTTGGCTTCTACACAGACGGTCCGGCAAACTGCCGGCCGGTTGCTCCCCGTTCCAAGCAATGCTTCCTTTTGAATAGATTGAGTAGTAAATAGAGTAGTGGTCTAGATATGGCAGTAAATATCACGTAGGAAGCTGCCTTGGTCTGTAGGCTTCTACACAGACGGTCCGGCAAACTGCCGGCCGGTTGCTCCCCGTTCTAAGCATTGCTTCCTTTTGAATAGATTGAGCAGTCAATAGAGTAGTGGTCTAGATATGGCAGTAAATATCACGTAGAAAGCTGCCTTGGTCTGTTGGCTTCTACACAGACGGTCCGGCAAACTGCCGGCCGGTTGCTCCCCGTTCCAAGCATTGCTTCCTTTTGAATAGATTGAGCAGTAAATAGAGTAGTGGTCTAGATATGGCAGTAAATATCACGTAGAAAGCTGCCTTGGTCTGTTGGCTTCTACACAGACGGTCCGGCAAACTGCCGGCCGGTTGCTCCCCGTTCCAAGCATTGCTTCCTTTTGAATAGATTGAGCAGTAAATAGAGTAGTGGTCTAGATATGGCAGTAAATATCACGTAGAAAGCTGCATTGGTCTGTTGGCTTCTACACAGACGGTCCGGCAAACTGCCGGCCGGTTGCTCCCCGTTCCAAGTATTGCTTCCTTTTGAATAGATTGAGCAGTAAATAGAGTAGTGGTCTAGATATGGCAGTAAATATCACGTAGGAAGCTGCCTTGGTCTGTTGGCTTCTACACACACGGTCCGGCAAACTGCCGGCCGGTTGCTCCCCGTTCCAAGCATTGCTTCCTTTTGAATAGATTGAGCAGTAAATAGAGTAGTGGTCTAGATATGGCAGTAAATATCACGTAGGAAGCTGCCTTGGTCTGTTGGCTTCTACACAGACGGTCCGGCAAACTGCCGGCCGGTTGATCCCCGTTCTAAGCATTGCTTCCTTTTGAATAGATTGAGCAGTAAATAGAGTAGTGGTCTAGATATGGCAGTAAATATCACGTAGGAAGCTGCCTTGGTCTGTTGGCTTCTACACAGACGGTCCGGCAAACTGCCGGCCGGTTGCTCCCCGTTCTAAGCAATGCTTCCTTTTGAATAGATTGAGCAGTAAATAGAGTAGTGGTCTAGATATGGCAGTAAATATCACGTAGGAAGCTGCCTTGGTCTGTTGGCTTCTACACAGACAGTCTGGCAAACTGCCGGCCGGTTGCTCCCCGTTCTAAGCATTGCTTCCTTTTGAATAGATTGAGCAGTAAATAGAGTAGTGGACTAGATATGGCAATAAATATCACGTAGAAAGCTGCCTTGGTCTGTTGGCTTCTACACACACGGTCCGGCAAACTGCCGGCCGGTTGCTCCCCGTTCCAAGCATTGCTTCCTTTTGAATAGATTGAGCAGTAAATAGAGTAGTGGTCTAGATATGGCAGTAAATATCACGTAGAAAGCTGCCTTGGTCTGTAGGCTTCTACACAGACGGTCCGGGAAACTGCCGGCCGGTTGCTCCCCGTTCTAAGCAATGCTTCCTTTTGAATAGATTGAGCAGTAAATAGAGTAGTGGTCTAGATATGGCAGTAAATATCACGTAGAAAGCTGCCTTGGTCTGTAGGCTTCTACACAGACGGTCCGGCAAACTGCCGGCCGGTTGCTCCCCGTTCCAAGTATTGCTTCCTTTTGAATAGATTGAGCAGTAAATAGAGTAGTGGTCTAGATATGGCAGTAAATATCACGTTGAAAGCTGCCTTGGTCTGTTTCCTTCTACTCAGACGGTCCGGCAAACTGCCGGCCGGTTGCTCCCCGTTCCAAGTATTGCTTCCTTTTGAATAGATTGAGCAGTAAATAGAGTAGTGGTCTAGATATGGCAGTAAATATCACGTAGGAAGCTGCCTTGGTCTGTAGGCTTCTACACACACGGTCCGGCAAACTGCCGGCCGGTTGCTCCCCGTTCCAAGCATTGCTTCCTTTTGAATAGATTGAGCAGTAAATAGAGAAGTGGTCTAGATATGGCAGTAAATATCACGTAGAAAGCTGCCTTGGTCTGTTTCCTTCTACACACATGGTCCGGCAAACTGCCGGCCGGTTGCTCCCCGTTCCAAGCATTGCTTCCTTTTGAATAGATTGAGCAGTAAATAGAGTAGTGGTCTAGATATGGCAGTAAATATCACGTAGAAAGCTGCCTTGGTCTGTTGGCTTCTACACACACGGTCCGGCAAACTGCCGGCCGGTTGCTCCCCGTTCCAAGCAATGCTTCCTTTTGAATAGATTGAGCAGTAAATAGAGTAGTGGTCTAGATATGGCAGTAAATATCACGTAGGAAGCTGCCTTGGTCTGTAGGCTTCTACACAGACGGTCCGGCAAACTGCCGCCGGTTGCTCCCCGTTCCAAGCAATGCTTCCTTTTGAATAGATTGAGTAGTAAATAGAGTAGTGGTCTAGATATGGCAGTAAATATCACGTAGGAAGCTGCCTTGGTCTGTTGGCTTCTACACAGACGGTCCGGCAAACTGCCGGCCGGTTGCTCCCCGTTCCAAGCAATGCTTCCTTTTGAATAGATTGAGTAGTAAATAGAGTAGTGGTCTAGATATGGCAGTAAATATCACGTAGGAAGCTGCCTTGGTCTGTTGGCTTCTACACAGACGGTCCGGCAAACTGCCGGCCGGTTGCTCCCCGTTCCAAGCATTGCTTCCTTTTGAATAGATTGAGCAGTAAATAGAGTAGTGGTCTAGATATGGCAGTAAATATCACGTAGAAAGCTGCCTTGGTCTGTAGGCTTCTACACAGACGGTCCGGCAAACTGCCGGCCGGTTGCTCCCCGTTCCAAGCAATGCTTCCTTTTGAATAGATTGAGTAGTAAATAGAGTAGTGGTCTAGATATGGCAGTAAATATCACGTAGGAAGCTGCCTTGGTCTGTTGGCTTCTACACAGACGGTCCGGCAAACTGCCGGCCGGTTGCTCCCCGTTCCAAGCATTGCTTCCTTTTGAATAGATTGAGCAGTAAATAGAGTAGTGGTCTAGATATGGCAGTAAATATCACGTAGAAAGCTGCCTTGGTCTGTAGGCTTCTACACAGACGCTCCGGCAAACTGCCGGCCGGTTGCTCTCCGTTCTAAGCATTGCTTCCTTTTGAATAGATTGAGCAGTAAATAGAGTAGTGGTCTAGATATGGCAGTAAATATCACGTAGAAAGCTGCCTTGGTCTGTAGGCTTCTACACAGACGGTCCGGCAAACTGCCGGCCGGTTGCTCCCCGTTCTAAGCAATGCTTCCTTTTGAATAGATTGAGCAGTAAATAGAGTAGTGGTCTAGATATGGCAGTACATATCACGTAGAAAGCTGCCTTGGTCTGTAGGCTTCTACACAGACGGTCCGGCAAGCTGCCTTGGTCTGTTGGCTTCTACACACACGGTCCGGGAAACTGCCGGCCGGTTGCTCCCCGTTCCAAGCAATGCTTCCTTTTGAATAGATTGAGCAGTAAATAGAGTAGTGGTCTAGATATGGCAGTAAATATCACGTAGAAAGCTGCCTTGGTCTGTAGGCTTCTACACAGACGCTCCGGCAAACTGCCGGCCGGTTGCTCTCCGTTCTAAGCATTGCTTCCTTTTGAATAGATTGAGCAGTAAATAGAGTAGTGGTCTAGATATGGCAGTAAATATCACGTAGAAAGCTGCCTTGGTCTGTTGGCTTCTACACAGACGGTCCGGCAAACTGCCGGCCGGTTGCTCCCCGTTCCAAGCATTGCTTCCTTTTGAATAGATTGAGCAGTAAATAGAGTAGTGGTCTAGATATGGCAGTAAATATCACGTAGAAAGCTGCCTTGGTCTGTTGGCTTCTACACAGACGGTCCGGCAAACTGCCGGCCGGTTGCTCCCCGTTCTAAGCATTGCTTCCTTTTGAATAGATTGAGCAGTAAATAGAGTAGTGGTCTAGATATGGCAGTAAATATCACGTAGAAAGCTGCCTTGGTCTGTAGGCTACTACACACACGGTCCGGCAAACTGCCGGCCGGTTGCTCCCCGTTCCAAGTATTGCTTCCTTTTGAATAGATTGAGCAGTAAATAGAGTAGTAGTCTAGATATGGCAGTAAATATCACGTAGAAAGCTGCCTTGGTCTGTTTCCTTCTACACAGACGGTCCGGCAAACTGCCGGCCGGTTCTCCCCGTTCCAAGTATTGCTTCCTTTTGAATAGATTGAGCAGTAAATAGAGTAGTAGTCTAGATATGGCAGTAAATATCATGTAGAAAGCTGCCTTGGTCTGTTTCCTTCTACACAGACGGTCCGGCAAACTGCCGGCCGGTTGCTCCCCGTTCCAAGCATTGCTTCCTTTTGAATAGATTGAGCAGTAAATAGAGTAGTGGTCTAGATATGGCAGTAAATATCACGTAGGAAGCTGCCTTGGTCTGTTGGCTTCTACACAGACGGTCCGGGAAACTGCCGGCCGGTTGCTCCCCGTTCCAAGCATTGCTTCCTTTTGAATAGATTGAGCAGTAAATAGAGTAGTGGTCTAGATATGGCAGTAAATATCACGTAGAAAGCTGCCTTGGTCTGTAGGCTTCTACACAGACGGTCCGGGAAACTGCCGGCCGGTTGCTCCCCGTTCTAAGCATTGCTTCCTTTTGAATAGATTGAGCAGTAAATAGAGTAGTGGTCTAGATATGGCAGTAAATATCACGTAGCAAGCTGCCTTGGTCTGTTTCCTTCTACACACACGGTCCGGCAAACTGCCGGCCGGTTGCTCCCCGTTCCAAGCATTGCTTCCTTTTGAATAGATTGAGCAGTAAATAGAGTAGTGGTCTAGATATGGCAGTAAATATCACGTAGAAAGCTGCCTTGGTCTGTAGGCTTCTACACAGACGGTCCGGGAAACTGCCGGCCGGTTGCTCCCCGTTCTAAGCATTGCTTCCTTTTGAATAGATTGAGCAGTAAATAGAGTAGTGGTCTAGATATGGCAGTAAATATCACGTAGCAAGCTGCCTTGGTCTGTTTCCTTCTACACACACGGTCCGGCAAACTGCCGGCCGGTTGCTCCCCGTTCCAAGCATTGCTTCCTTTTGAATAGATTGAGCAGTAAATAGAGTAGTGGTCTAGATATGGCAGTAAATATCACGTAGGAAGCTGCCTTGGTCTGTAGGCTTCTACACAGACGGTCCGGCAAACTGCCGGCCGGTTGCTCCCCGTTCTAAGCATTGCTTCCTTTTGAATAGATTGAGCAGTAAATAGAGTAGTGGTCTAGATATGGCAGTAAATATCACGTAGAAAGCTGCCTTGGTCTGTTGGCTTCTACACAGACGGTCCGGCAAACTGCCGGCCGGTTGCTCCCCGTTCCAAGTATTGCTTCCTTTTGAATAGATTGAGCAGTAAATAGAGTAGTGGTCTAGATATGGCAGTAAATATCACGTAGAAAGCTGCCTTGGTCTGTAGGCTTCTACACAGACGGTCCGGCAAACTGCCGGCCGGTTGCTCCCCGTTCCAAGTATTGCTTCCTTTTGAATAGATTGAGCAGTAAATAGAGTAGTGGTCTAGATATGGCAGTAAATATCACGTAGAAAGCTGCCTTGGTCTGTAGGCTTCTACACAGACGGTCCGGCAAACTGCCGGCCGGTTGCTCCCCGTTCCAAGCACCAAGCATTGCTTCCTTTTGAATAGATTGAGCAGTAAATAGAGTAGTTGTCTAGATATGGCAGTAAATATCACGTAGAAAGCTGCCTTGGTCTGTTGGCTTCTACACAGACGGTCCGGCAAACTGCCGGCCGGTTGCTCCCCGTTCCAAGCATTGCTTCCTTTTGAATAGATTGAGCAGTAAATAGAGTAGTGGTCTAGATATGGCAGTAAATATCACGTAGAAAGCTGCCTTGGTCTGTAGGCTTCTACACAGACGGTCCGGCAAACTGCCGGCCGGTTGCTCCCCGTTCCAAGCAATGCTTCCTTTTGAATAGATTGAGCAGTAAATAGAGTAGTGGTCTAGATATGGCAGTAAATATCACGTAGAAAGCTGCCTTGGTCTGTTGGCTTCTACACAGACGGTCCGGGAAACTGCCGGCCGGTTGCTCCCCGTTCTAAGCATTGCTTCCTTTTGAATAGATTGAGTAGTAAATAGAGTAGTGGTCTAGATATGGCAGTAAATATCACGTAGGAAGCTGCCTTGATCTGTAGGCTTCTACACAGACGGTCCGGCAAACTGCCGGCCGGTTGCTCCCCGTTCTAAGCATTGCTTCCTTTTGAATAGATTGAGTAGTAAATAGAGTAGTGGTCTAGATATGGCAGTAAATATCACGTAGGAAGCTGCCTTGATCTGTAGGCTTCTACACAGACGGTAGAGAATACTTGCCAGAAGATTGTGGGTTCATCTCATGCTAGAAAAGTGGAGTCTGCACGGAGCATTGAAATTTATAGCTCATTTAAACATTACACCTCACGTACACCTCATATACGAATATCAAGAAACTTAAATGAATTAAATATTGTAAATAAAAGTTTAATGTAATATTATGATGTGAAGAAAAATTATTAGTTTTTGATAAAATTTGTTGAATAGGGTTGTTCAGAGTCGTAATTGACAATAGAATAATTATTTTAAAACAATATAATACAAATAAAACAAATATAATTTTAATGAAAACAGATATAATTTTTTTAAGGAGCAGATATAACTTTTATTTTATTTTTTATAAAAAGCTGCAAAAAAACTTGTACGGCAGCTGACGGCAACTAAATATTGTTATATTTTATAGTTTCACCTTTCATGTCCAATAAGTTAGATGTTTGATGAACAATTATGCTTTTTCCTTCAAAACTAAGTTCCTTTTTAGTTTTCAAACGTAAAATTCACATAAGTTTAACAACTTATTACTATTTTCTATGAAAATATTCATTATTATAACAAACACAATTATTTTCTAGGTATTTTGGCGAGTTGATTCCATTTTGTTAAAGATAAATCGGTCAATTCTAAGAAATGTTATAACTGTTCATACATCAGGTTGTTTTCTCTCCTGCGTGCACGCCAGTTGTTGCTCGTGTGAAGGTCCAAAGCAGGTATAAGGAGTCTGACACTAATACTAGCGGATTTCCATCCTTGGGATATTACTCTAGCCAACCCAACAATTCAAACTAGAAACTTTAGTTTTAGACTTTGGGCCAGCTTTTTGGGATTCTGCTCCACTGTGCGTCGGTGGGAATCGAACCCACCATCTCCCGCATAAGAAACTAAGGCACTAGCCACTAGACCACATTGAGACCCTAGCCAGGACCAATCATTTCATTTCGATATCATGTAATCAGAGAATTCACTTTTTAATCATGAATAATATCAGCCTAGTATGGAGTAAGGCGACTTGACTCCATGTTTGTAAAACACCGAGAGAAGCCGTTTCCCGATCCAAACATGTCAACCCAAGCCAAGTAAGGAGACTTGACTCCATGTTTGTAAAACACCGAGAGAAGCCGTTTCCCGATCCAAACATGTCAACCCAAGCCAAGTAAGGAGACTTGACTCCATGTTTGTAAAACACCGAGAGAAGCCGTTTCCCGATCCAAACATGTCAACCCAAGCCAAGTAAGGAGACTTGACTCCACGTTTGGTTTGAAAAACAGCAAGAAGCCGTTTCCCGATCCAAACATGTCAACCCAAGCCAAGTAAGGAGACTTGACTCCACGTTTGGTTTGAAAAACAGCAAGAAGCCGTTTCCCGATCCAAACATGTCAACCCAAGCCAAGTAATATATACCCATGTATATATTACAGGAAGAAGTAAGGAGGAGAAAAATGCCGTCTCATCCATATATATAATATGGATGAGACGGCATTTTTCTCATTTATATATATATATAATATATATATATATATATATATATATATATATATATATATATATATATTCAAATTGGAACTACAGTTCTTTTCGAGATCTATGGGTTCTGAAAGGTAAAATATACTCTTGGGCACTTGCGGATTGCGTGATGAGGTGAACCTTATAAGCGGGTTTCCTTCCTTATTGAGAGAGTGAGGAATAGTGCTAAAACACTCTGAAAACTAACTAATACATCATCAAAGAGCTGATCCACATTCATCAGATGGATTTAAACCTTCGCCCGAGTTTTAAATTCATATTTTCGAGAAAGTGTTGATTACGCTGTCATTGGCCCTCTTTTATGCCTTATTGGAGTATGAAATTTAAATAAAAGTAATAATAAAAAGGTTTAATTTGAATACTTATGGATATTGGAGTATATAAAGCGAATAACCTTCTGAATAAGGAATGATAATAAAGGTTAAACTGAGGATTCATTTCCATTGTTAGAAGAGAGGAAATTGGAATTCCAGCTTATCTCTTCACAGTTCAAATACTCAAGGAAGGATTGTTGGGATTCAGGAAACAAGGAGATGATTCAGCACTTAGAAATTATATCTATTGTCATTTTAGGCGATTCATACTCATAGAGAAACCTGAAAATAATGTAGAAATCTAAGGAAAAAGCATGCTATGAGCAATTCAAATGATAATGGATGATAATAATTTGAAGAAAAAATATCCTTAACAGAGAAGTTTCACAATTACTTGAGCCGGCACCTCACGTCATATTCACTCCAGTGATATTTTTTTATTAGTTAGTTTATTTTCTATCTTTTATTTTCTGACAAGGTGCAAAAATCTTTCGTGGATTTTTGATCATCTTCGTTAACGAACAGAATCCGTCTATCGGAAAATTGTTTTTAGGGAGAATTTCGTTCAAAAAAATCGTAACGCTTACGTTTCCGAGTTAATTTTCTTTCTGGTACTCGTTCTATAGGTTTCTTTACGGACTAAAAACAGATGACATCATTTTATAGTGATATCTGTAACCGTTTTCGGGAAAATGGATAACAATAGTTTTATAGTGATATCTGTAACCGTTTTCGGGAAAATGGATAACAATAGTTTTATAGTGATATCTGTAACCGTTTTCGGGAAAATGGATAACAATAGTTTTATAGTGATATCTGTAACCGTTTTCGGGAAAATGGATAACAATAGTTTTATAGTGATATCTGTAACCGTTTTCGGGAAAATGGATAACAATAGTTTTATAGTGATATCTGTAACCGTTTTCGGGAAAATGGATAACAATAGTTTTATAGTGATATCTGTAACCGTTTTCGGGAAAATGGATAACAATAGTTTTATAGTGATATCTGTAACCGTTTTCGGGAAAATGGATAACAATAGTTTTATAGTGATATCTGTAACCGTTTTCGGGAAAATGGATAACAATAGTTTTTAAAACTAATTTTCGGTTTGGGTACTTAGAATATTTGTTATATATTTAAAATTCGTTTAAACTAAAATATTTAAATTTTGTTTACACTTGGAGTGAATGTAGTATGCGGATTATTAGAGATGAAGTATGCGGATTATTAGAGATGAAGTATGCGGATTATTAGAGATGAAGTATGCGGATTATTAGAGATGAAGTATACGGATTATTAGAGATGAAGTATACGGATTATTAGAGATGAAGTATGCGGATTATTAGAGATGAAGTATGCGGATTATTAGAGATGAAGTATACGGATTATTAGAGATGAAGTATACGGATTATTAGAGATGAAGTATACGGATTATTAGAGATGAAGTATGCGGATTATTAGAGATGAAGTATACGGATTATTAGAGATGAAGTATACGGATTATTAAAGATGAAGTATGCGGATTATTAGAGATGAAGTATGCGGATTATTAGAGATGAAGTATACGGATTATTAGAGATGAAGTATACGGATTATTAGAGATGAAGTATACGGATTATTAGAGATGAAGTATACGGATTATTAGAGATGAAGTATACGGATTATTAGAGATGAAGTATGCGGATTATTAGAGATGAAGTATACGGATTATTAGAGATGAAGTATACGGATTATTAGAGATGAAGTATACGGATTATTAGAGATGAAGTATGCGGATTATTAGAGATGAAGTATACGGATTATTAGAGATGAAGTATACGGATTATTAGAGATGAAGTATGCGGATTATTAGAGATGAAAAGTTTTGGGATCTTCGTATATTTTCTTAAATATCTCACGAAATATCCACGATGAATCAAAACATGCTAATAACTGCTTCTATTCCTTTACTAATCACATTAGGGATAAGAACGAAACCACCCTAAGATGACGCAGTTCCTGCGAGTTTGACTTGTAACCTTTTCATTTGGATTTTTTTTTTAATATTTAATTAAGAATACTCCATCTGTTAATTTCTATTTTCTGTAAATCTCCTATCACCTATGCAGCAAATCATTAAAGCATCGATTTTTTTTTCGTTTTTAACTGCGCATCAACTATTTTGCTATTAGCGCCTGGCTATCTACAGGTTACCACCTTTTATAATGCCAACAGCAAGTAGTCGGTCACCCATTCAAGTACTGACCACGCCCGACGTTGCTTAACTTCGGTGATCAACGGGTACCGGTGCATTCAACGTAGCTATGGCGGTTGGCTAAAGCATATATTTCTCAGTTTTGAAAAGAACTGATGAGTATGTAATAATGAGTTATTTAATTTCTATCTAAACTAAATAGGTTTATAGTGAACTAGTTTAATACTCCTCTCACTTTAAGTGGGTTTAACTCACTCCCTTCAAACACTCAAGGAAAGTTTAAAGTTTGTTTTCTCGGTTTGTTGCTAACTTCATCTTCATGATGATTCTATCAAACTTATCTTATCTAACCAACAAGGTAAACTTAGAGTTCGAATTATTATATTTAGCAAAAATACTTAAGCTTGAAAAATCTTTTTTATTTACAGCGCACAGTAGTGCCAGGAGGCAAATAAAAACAAACCTAACCGAAGATGTTGAGTCGCGCGTGAACTAAAAGTATTTTTATGCGGAATTACTTGATGAATACTGCTGTAATGTTGATTCTATTACTAGTTCTGATGATAGAACACCATTTTCTGTAAATATTGCAAAGCTTTTAGTGAAAGCAACATTCTGTTACATTTCATTGCTGAAGGAAGTCTCATGTATGTATGTAGGGCTTAAAAGAAATTTGTTGTTTGCCAAAATGTACCATGAATTTGTTATATTTCGATATTGAGGATATTCGCAATGAAACTAAATGATGGTCAGTTTATTTGGAGTTGAAAAACGGTATTCAGCTATAGTCTCCGCTCAGTTTTTTTGGAGTTGAAAAACGGCACTCAGCTATAGTCTCCGATCAGTTTATTTGGAGTTGAAAAACGGCACTCAGCTATAGTCTCCGCTCAGTTTATTTGGAGTTGAAAAACGGTATTCAGCTATAGTCTCCGCTTAGTTTATTTGGAGTTGAAAAACGGTATTCAGCTATAGTCTCCGCTCAGTTTTTTTTGGAGTTGAAAAAAGGCACTCAGCTATAGTCTCCGCTTAGTTTATTTGGAGTTGAAAAACGGCACTCAGCTATAGTCTCCGCTCAGTTTTTTTTGGAGTTGAAAAACGGCACTCAGCTATAGTCTCCGATCAGTTTATTTGGAGTTGAAAAACGGCACTCAGCTATAGTCTCCGCTTAGTTTATTTGGAGTTGAAAAACGGCACTCAGCTATAGTCTCCGCTCAGTTTTTTTTGGAGTTGAAAAACGGCACTCAGCTATAGTCTCCGATCAGTTTATTTGGAGTTGAAAAACGGCACTCAGCTATAGTCTCCGCTCAGTTTATTTGGAGTTGAAAAACGGTATTCAGCTATAGTCTCCGCTTAGTTTATTTGGAGTTGAAAAACGGTATTCAGCTATAGTCTCCGCTCAGTTTTTTTTGGAGTTGAAAAACGGCACTCAGCTATAGTCTCCGCTTAGTTTTTTTTGGAGTTGAAAAACGGCACTCAGCTATAGTCTCCGCTTAGTTTTTTTTGGAGTTGAAAAACGGCACTCAGCTATAGTCTCCGCCTAGTTTATTTGGAGTTGAAAAACGGCACTCAGCTATACTCTCCGCTTAGTTTATTTGGAGTTGAAAAACGGCACTCAGCTATAGTCTCCGCTCAGTTTTTTTTGGAGTTGAAAAACGGCACTCAGCTATAGTCTCCGCTTAGTTTATTTGGAGTTGAAAAACGGCACTCAGCTATAGTCTCCGCTCAGTTTATTTGGAGTTGAAAAACGGTACTCAGCTATAGTCTCCGCTTAGTTTATTTGGAGTTGAAAAACGGCACTCAGCTATAGTCTCCGCTTAGTTTTTTTTGGAGTTGAAAAACGGCACTCAGCTATAGTCTCCGCTTAGTTTATTTGGAGTTGAAAAACGGTATTCAGCTATAGTCTCCGCTTAGTTTATTTGGAGTTAAAAAACGGTACTCAACTATAGTCTCCGCTTAGTTTATTTGGAGTTAAAAAACGGTACTCAACTATAGTCTCCGCTTAGTTTATTTGGAGTTGAAAAACGGTATTCAGCTATAGTCTCCGCTTAGTTTATTTGGAGTTGAAAAACGGTATTCAGCTATAGTCTCCGCTTAGTTTTTTTTGGAGTTGAAAAACGGCACTCAGCTATAGTCTCCGCTCAGTTTTTTTTGGAGTTGAAAAACGGTATTCAGCTATAGTCTCCGCTCAGTTTATTTGGAGTTGAAAAACGGTATTCAGCTATAGTCTCCGCTTAGTTTATTTGGAGTTGAAAAACGGCACTCAGCTATAGTCTCCGCTTAGTTTATTTGGAGTTGAAAAACGGCACTCAGCTATAGTCTCCGCTTAGTTTATTTGGAGTTGAAAAACGGCACTCAGCTATAGTCTCCGCTCAGTTTATTTGGAGTTGAAAAACGGTACTCAGCTATAGTCTCCGCTTAGTTTATTTGGAGTTGAAAAACGTTACTCAGCTATAGTCTCCGCTTAGTTTTTTTTGGAGTTGAAAAACGGCACTCAGCTATAGTCTCCGCTTAGTTTATTTGGAGTTGAAAAACGGTATTCAGCTATAGTCTCCGCTTAGTTTATTTGGAGTTAAAAAACGGTACTCAACTATAGTCTCCGCTTAGTTTATTTGGAGTTAAAAAACGGTACTCAACTATAGTCTCCGCTTAGTTTATTTGGAGTTGAAAAACGGTATTCAGCTATAGTCTCCGCTTAGTTTATTTGGAGTTGAAAAACGGTATTCAGCTATAGTCTCCGCTTAGTTTTTTTTGGAGTTGAAAAACGGCACTCAGCTATAGTCTCCGCTCAGTTTTTTTTGGAGTTGAAAAACGGTATTCAGCTATAGTCTCCGCTCAGTTTATTTGGAGTTGAAAAACGGTATTCAGCTATAGTCTCCGCTTAGTTTATTTGGAGTTGAAAAACGGCACTCAGCTATAGTCTCCGCTTAGTTTATTTGGAGTTGAAAAACGGCACTCAGCTATAGTCTCCGCTTAGTTTATTTGGAGTTGAAAAACGGCACTCAGCTATAGTCTCCGCTTAGTTTTTTTTGGAGTTGAAAAACGGCACTCAGCTATAGTCTCCGCCTAGTTTATTTGGAGTTGAAAAACGGCACTCAGCTATACTCTCCGCTTAGTTTATTTGGAGTTGAAAAACGGCACTCAGCTATAGTCTCCGCTCAGTTTTTTTTGGAGTTGAAAAACGGCACTCAGCTATAGTCTCCGCTTAGTTTATTTGGGGTTGAAAAACGGCACTCAGCTATAGTCTCCGCTCAGTTTATTTGGAGTTGAAAAACGGTACTCAGCTATAGTCTCCGCTTAGTTTATTTGGAGTTGAAAAACGGCACTCAGCTATAGTCTCCGCTCAGTTTATTTGGAGTTGAAAAACGGTACTCAGCTATAGTCTCCGCTTAGTTTATTTGGAGTTGAAAAACGGCACTCAGCTATAGTCTCCGCTTAGTTTTTTTTGGAGTTGAAAAACGGCACTCAGCTATAGTCTCCGCTTAGTTTATTTGGAGTTGAAAAACGGTATTCAGCTATAGTCTCCGCTTAGTTTATTTGGAGTTAAAAAAACGGTACTCAACTATAGTCTCCGCTTAGTTTATTTGGAGTTGAAAAACGGTATTCAGCTATAGTCTCCGCTTAGTTGTACACTTTATGTCTACATTGCATAATAAAATGGAAGAAGTAGGCAATCAGCGATGCGATTATGTTTTGGAAAATGGCTTTACCATATTTTTTTTTTTTAAGGAATTGTTGGACATATGTATTGGCTTATAGCCCTTCTAAGGAAGTCATTAGTGGTCTCCTTATAGCCCTTCTAAGGAAGTCATTAGTGGTCTCCTTATAGCCCTTCTAAGGAAGTCATTAGTGGTCTCCTTATAGCCCTTCTAAGGAAGTCATTAGTGGTCTCCTTATAGCCCTTCTAAGGAAGTCATTAGTGGTCTCCTTATAGCCCTTCTAAGGAAGTCATTAGTGGTCTCCTTATAGCCCTTCTAAGGAAGTCATTAGTGGTCTCCTTATAGCCCTTCTAAGGAAGTCATTAGTGGTCTCCTTATAGCCCTTCTAAGGAAGTCATTAGTGGTCTCCTTATAGCCCTTCTAAGGAAGTCATTAGTGGTCTCCTTATAGCCCTTCTAAGGAAGTCATTAGTGGTCTCCTTATAGCCCTTCTAAGGAAGTCATTAGTGGTCTCCTTATAGCCCTTCTAAGGAAGTCATTAGTGGTCTCCTTATAGCCCTTCTAAGGAAGTCATTAGTGGTCTCCTTATAGCCCTTCTAAGGAAGTCATTAGTGGTCTCCTTATAGCCCTTCTAAGGAAGTCATTAGTGGTCTCCTTATAGAGTATATTTAACAATACAAATTTACATCTTTCAACAAATTTACAATATTGAGTAGGTGGCTAGAATTTTCTCCCAATAGTTCAGATAACTTTCCTGGTAACATGCACTTCTTCCCCATCTCCTTAAATTGTCGGCATTGGGTGAGAATGTGTTCCACGGTGAGAGGAGTATTGTCCCATTGAGAACATTTAGGGGGGGGATATAGCCTATTTAGTAAATACCGGGAAAATGTAAACAGGTAACATTCTCTCTCAACCGGAGATCATGTCCTACAGTCTACCTCAAAAACACTCCACTACCAACATCCAGCGAGGTTCGATATCTAGGATTATACCTTGACAGCCGACTGACATGGAACCCTCACACGAGACTGAAAAGACAAGAACTGAACAAACGATACGGACTACTTAGACGACTCCTTGGACCTTCATCTAAACTATCAATACAGAACAAAATTAAGAAATATAAAACAATCATCCGACCAATATTGACAAACGGACTCGAACTCTGTGGATCTGCAAAAACATCCAACATCAACAGAATACAGGCATTCCAGTCAAAAGTACTCCGTAAAATTGTAAATGCCCCTTTCTATGTATCCAACACAACCCTTCACAATGACCTCAACATCCCATTTGTCCCTGACCTTGCTAAAACCCGATTCCAAACGTTCCACTCCAAATTGTCTTGCCATCCTAATCCCGAAGGTCTATCCTTATCTTCCCAATCCCATCCAGACAATCCTCCCAGGCGGCTTAAGAGACAGTGGCCCCGAGTCGATTTACTTACCTGACCATCATAATATTTACTGAGAAATCTCTGGAAGTGCCATCAGTGGTTGTCTTCTTCCATATTTTGTATGTTTTTTATTTTATTTTACTTCTACTGTTTTTGTCAACTTGTACATAATATCTGCATCATCAAACTTGATCATTGTACTGTTTATAATTTGTACAGATTCCAAATAAATAAAAAAAAACAAAAAAACAGTAAACAAGAATGGGTAAATTTACTATGGCCTAGTCTCAGTCTGGCTAGAACCATTTCTTCTCTCCGGTTTTTTCTAATAGCCGAAGACCATGGTCTAACCGTCTTCTTAACCTTTGCTAGTATTGTATTTCTGGTTGACCAGTATCTATTACCATCTTCCTATAGTAAATAGTTCCAATCTCTTTGATAGAGGAATGGTTCTAGCCTGACTGAGTCCTGTAGAATAGAATAGAATAAATTATGACTCAAAACCCCCGCCAACACGGGGTGCACCTTGGCCAATTGTCCTATTGTGCGAGTCCTGTATGCCTACTTAGGCTTCTCTCAGACTTCTGATGAATCTCAGATAGTGCCAGATTTCAGCCGACCTCCTGATCTCATCCTCTCCAAGGCTGCCAAAATGCATTAACCGCCTCCTTCCTAATGTAACACATTCAAATATGACGTGCTTAGGTGTCTCCTCCTTGTCCTTGCACCACCTACATACCGGAGAGGACTTCATTTTCATAACATACATATGTTTGTTCATCGTACCATGGCCTGAGATCGTCGCGACCGTCTCCCTCAGGTCTCTTCTGGACATATCCAGAAAGATGTCCTTTTTACTGAGTTTATTAAAATCTATAAAGGACTTTGTATGGGCTATTTTCTGTCCCTCCCATAATTTTCCAAAGTCCCATTTGGCTTTTGCCGCTATTGCTTCCTTGGCACAGGCCATTGATAATCCCACAAAGGGCACTGGACCCACAGGCATCACTACCGCTCCTGCCCCTGCCAGCTTGTCCGCCCTCTCATTACCCGGAATGCCTCTATGTCCCGGTACCCAGTAAATGACAACCTTATTGTCTGTTGCTAGTCGGTTGAGCCTTGACTGGCACTCGTCCACCACTCTTGAGGTAGTCTCCTGGCTCCTTAAGGCTTTGCATGCAGCCTGAAGGATATTAATCTTCCTCCTACGGACCCCCCTCTCGCTCATGCTGTATGCCGCCGCTAAAATGGCGTATATCTCCGCCTGGAACACAGTTGGGGTCTTTCCAAGTGAGATTTGTAGCCTTAAGCCACCCTCACCCCCACTCCAGACCCTGCTCCTTGTATCGTCTTGGAGCCGTCCGTGTAAATATTGGTGCCATTGGGAGGCTTAAAGTTATCCTCTTTTCCAGTACAGATGCCATGTATTTCTACTCCGTACCTCCTTGCAGTCCCTGACCTGCTCCTCATCATGTCTGACGGCATGCTTAATTCGGGGATCATCCCTATCTTAGAGAAAATCTGGGAGTGTCCTATTTCCTGTTTAGGATTGCCTATGACCTCATGTTTCATCATTCTGTATGCCGATTTCATTGCCTCCGCTTCAATGAATATATCAATTGGCAGCAAGTTAAGAATAGCCTCCATTGCTATCACAGGTGTTGACCTCATCGCTCCCGTGACCAATAAGCACCCCAATCTTTGTACCTTCCTCAATTTGGCGCTCAAGGACTTGGTGGCCATTTTATGCCACCATACCACGCACCCATACGTCATCACCGGTCTTATCATTGCTGTATAGATCCAGTCCGTTATACGAGGGCTGATGCCCCAGTTCTTCCCACACAGGTTCCTGCATACCCACAACAACCTTATGGCTCTATTTGTAACTAGAGTGATGTGTTCCTTCCAGTTTAGTCGCCGGTCTAGAACCACTCCTAAGTATTTTACCTTATCACTGTAGGGTACCACCTCTCCTCTGAAGCTCGGATTTCTCAGCCCATCCAGCTTCCTTTTATTAGTGAATGGGACCAGTACCGTCTTCATAGGATTGATACTCAGTCCCTTCTCATTGCACCAGTCTGATGTAATCTTTAGTGCGCTCTCCATTAATTCTGCCATTACCGACTGCACCTTGCCTTTGATGATAATAGCTATGTCATCTGCATAGGGTTGATACTCAGTCCCTTCTCATTGCACCAGTCTGATGTAATCTTTAGTGCGCTCTCCATTAATTCTGCCATTACCGACTGCACCTTGCCTTTGATGATAATAGCTATGTCATCTGCATAGGATTGATACTCAGTCCCTTCTCATTGCACCAGTCTGATGTAATCTTTAGTGCGCTCTCCATTAATTCTGCCATTACCGACTGAACCTTGCCTTTGATGATAATAGCTATGTCATCTGCATACCCAATTGCCTTAAATCCCGCATCATTGAGTTTCGCCAGTAATGAGTCCACCACCATACTCCATATCAGTGGTGATAGCACTCCCCCTTGCGGGCACCCTGTGGTCGCCCTGACCTTGATGCTTCCGCTCCCTTTGGTAGCATGAATTATCCTGTTACTCAGCATGCCCTTAACCCATTCGGTGATACAACTTTCTGTCCCAAAGACCTCAAGAGCGCTAGAAATCACGTCAACCGATGTGTTATCAAACGCCCCCTCAATATCTAGAAATGCTCCTAGGGCTATTTCCTTGGCCTGTAGGGATCCCTCAATCT
This sequence comes from Gonocerus acuteangulatus, assembly GCA_946811695.1. Lineage (NCBI taxonomy): Eukaryota > Metazoa > Arthropoda > Insecta > Hemiptera > Coreidae > Gonocerus > Gonocerus acuteangulatus. The sequence goes on from OX328126.1 coordinate 2,228,421, forward strand.
CGCTTACTACCGTGTGTAACGCGGATTCGCATGATCTACCCTTCTGGTAGGCATGTTGATGTTTCAGGTTACCAACCCGAGGATTGTTCATCCCCAGATGCCTGTTTATGACCTTCTCCATTGTCTTCAACAGGAAGGAGGACAGGCATATTGGTCTGAAGGCTTTTGCCTCCCCATACGTAGGCTTCCCTGGTTTTGGTATAAACACCACCCTTACCTCGTTCCATCTGTCTGGGATGTATCCCCAGGCTAAACTACTCCTGAATAGTCTGATCAATGGGCTGATCAGAAGTTCCATCCCTTTCTGCAACAAGGCCGGGTATATCCTATCACATCCAGGTGACTTGAAAGGATTAAAAGATCTAATAGCCCATCTTACCACCTGAGGAGTTATTATCCTGTGGGCCTGCTTCCAATCGGGTTGTTTCCTTATCCAGCCAACCCTATTAGCCTGATCTTCATATCGTACACACCCTGGAAAGTGTGCCCTCAGCAACACCTCGAGTGTTTGCTGAGTACTACAAGTATTCCCATCGGGCCCTTTCAAGGACCCTAATTCGCAATCCGTGCCACTCTTAGCCAGGGCCTTATGGACCCTCGCCCCCGTACTGACTTCTTCAATCCGTTCACAGAAGTCTCTCCATGATTGTCTTTTAGACTGTCTTATGAGCATATTGTACTCCGTTAAGGCTTTCCTATATTCCTGCCAGCCACCATTCCTTTTCGCTTTGTTCAAGAGCCTCCTAGTCCTTTTCCTCGCCTATTCCAGATTCTTGTTCCACCAAGGGACCTTTCTGAAATTCCTTTTCTCCGTAATGTTGCAGTTCTCCTCAAAGGACCGCACGATAACCTCGGTGACCCTATCATTCATAAAATCAATCTCGAGTGGATTGGCTGCCGATGTAGGTCAGCTCTTCAGCCCCTGCTCTAGGTTCTGTACATACCCTCCCCAGTTGGTATTTCTTGGGTTTCTATATGTTAGGCTCTCCGTTAGCCTACCCTCAATGTGAAACCTAATGTACTTATGGTCTGACCCTGAAAATTCCCCTGAAACATGCCAATTTCGTAGGCTGAAGCTTGCAGAGCCCCCTAATGCTAAAGTCAAATCGAGAACCTCTCTTCTATTCCTTGTCTCGAACGTCGGACTATTCCCCACATTCTGGACATTTATGTTATTAATAACTAAACATTCAAACAGAGACTCACCTCTATCATTGGTATCCCTGCTACCCCATATCTGATGGTGGGCGTTGGCGTCAGTTCCAATCACCGTCGCCTTCCTCTCCATCCTCGCATACTCCACCAGCTTCTCCAGACTCGTGGTTGGGATTTCCTGATCACCAGGTAAATAGGTGGATGCCAACACCAGCTTCCGCCTGTTGGCTTCTACCTCCACTGCAATAGAATCTCTAGAAAATAGGAACCTCAGTGGAAAACATGTTATATCAGACCTAACCAAAATGCATGCTCTGGGATTATTACATTCATGCTTATAGATCTTAAACCCCTTGAATCCAAGACCCATAATTCTATTGTTACTAACCCACGGTTCTTGAATTAAAACAATATCAATATACTGACTTACCACGTACTGCTGCAGAGCTCCTGTGGCAGCCTTGCAGTGGTGAAGGTTCACCTGCAGCAGACGCACCATCCGTTATTATGAGGGGGGGGGGGAGGATCCTCAGCAGGACCGCCCTTTGTCGGGGCTTTCCTGCCTTTGGCCCTGGCACCCGTGCCCCGCTCTGGGGAGACCTCGGTCCTTCCACCTCCCGCTTGGGAGCAACCCGGAGTTTGCTTGGACGGCCGCCTGCCCGAAGCAGTCCGACCATCTTCCACAACCCCACTGTCACTCCTCTCAACTTCCAGGGGTTGGTCAGGCCTCCCCTCCCCAGAACCAGCCACGGCCTCCCGACCGTCACCTTCCTCTCCCTCCGGAACTTGAGGCCCCTCCACCTCCATCTCATCTTTTTCCTCCTCCTTCTTCTTCTTAACCCTCACATCTACCCTGTGAAAACCGTGGCATATCTTGCCACCTCTCTCCTGAATTATCTGGAGATGTGAGTCTGGAATGGACACAACTAGATACATTCCTCTTGGCAACTCCTTTACCCCTCCTGGAAGTATCTTCCACCTGCCCCTGTCAAGAGCGTTCTGTGCCCTTATATTCTTTAATGCACATTCGACATTCCTGACTGGCTTTGGAATGTAGAACCCAATTATATGGTACCCCTCTAGAAGCCCAGCATCGCATACTTCTAGATGGACACCCTCAAATGGAGTCAACTCCTTTACCTGCCCCTCAAGCCATTCTTTAGAGATCTTATTGATGCAGCTGATCATCAGTGCACCCTCCCTGATCTTAATTGTGTCGAAGTTCACCAACTTCTCCACATCCGGGACTGAGTCCTGTAACGCATTCTTAGCTTCTTCATCAGCTTGCTCGTTTCCTCTTACCCCCAAATGCGATGGTACCCAAAGAAAAATTATGCTTTTCCTCGTATTCCTTAACAATGAGATTATTCCTTTCAGAAGCCAACTTTTCGTTGGTCCTTCGTTACTGAGGCTTAGTAAACTTCTAAAGGAATCAGTGGCTATTAGAAAGCTCTCTTCTGATGAAGCAAGAGCATCTTTTATACCCTGGTATACCTGGTGGTACCTGGTATATGGAATACACAACCAGCGAGAAATGGCCCATGCCATAATTTTCGCGGCGAAGTTTGCATTTCTTCACAACTCCGTTCATAATCCATACACATCCACATATTGTGCTAGCAAGGAACTGAACATTATCAATAAGACCAACAAACTCTCTCGGGTGAAACCTAAATTTATTCGTTTTATGCGACAATTTGAATAAAGAGGAGAACAGTTCACGATATGACATTGGTTCTTGATTTATTCGACTCATCTCTCAAGAATACATACCTATAGAGTAAAATATGACTTTTTTTTAAATTGAATACTTGCGGCTTTGCAGATTTTTCTTAATATAAACCCCATTTATCTTCCAAAATATTTATTTTATTGGATTGCTAGTCGTCTAATTCGACTTAGCACAAAGAAATACTTAAAAAAAGACACCGAAATCATCTAGAGTCAAGTCCCTACTGGTTTTATCTCGGAAGCTGGGGTTTGTCACCAATGTCCGGCGGTTTGGTTGCGGTTCATCCCTCCCTCAATAGGGAGGAACCCCGCTTATAAGGTTGATCTCATGACGAAATCCGGTAGTGCCGACTAGAAAATATCACGCTTTAGAACCCCTAGAGATCTACTTATTTTCCACTCCTGTTTTTGCTATTATTGTAAATATTGAAATTATCCATGTTAACATTTTAAACACATCATCCATCTGTAAAGCGTATCTATGTAAAATGCTATCATATGTGATGATCCATCACCTAGGTAAAATGCTATCATATGTGATGATCCATCACCTAGGTAAAATGCTATCATATGTGATGATCCATCACCTAGGTAAAATGCTATCATATGTGATGATCTATCACCTAGGTAAAAGGCTATCATATGTGATGGTCTATTACCTAGGTAAAATGCTATCATATGTGATGATCTATTACCTAGGTAAAATGCTATCATATGTGATGATCTATCACCTAGGTAAAATGCTATCATATGTGATGATCTATCACCTAGGTAAAATGCTATCATATGTGATGGTCTATTACCTAGGTAAAATGCTATCATATGTGATGATCTATCACCTAGGTAAAATGCTATCATATGTGATGATCTATTACCTAGGTAAAATGCTATCATATGTGATGATCTATCACCTAGGTAAAATGCTATCATATGTGATGATCTATCACCTAGGTAAAATGCTATCATATGTGATGGTCTATCACCTAGGTAAAATGCTATCATATGTGATGATCTATCACCTAGGTAAAATGCTATCATATGTGATGATCTATCACCTAGGTAAAATGCTATCATATGTGATGATCTATCACCTAGGTAAAATGCTATCATATGTGATGATCTATCACCTAGGTAAAATGCTATCATATGTGATGATCTATCACCTAGGTAAAATGCTATCATATGTGATGATCTATTACCTAGGTAAAAGGCTATCATATGTGATGATCTATCACCTAGGTAAAATGCTATCATATGTGATGGTCTATTACCTAGGTAAAAGGCTATCATATGTGATGATCTATTACCTAGGTAAAATGCTATCATATGTGATGATCTATCACCTAGGTAAAATGCTATCATATGTGATGATCTATTACCTAGGTAAAATGCTATCATATGTGATGATCTATTACCTAGGTAAAATGCTATCATATGTGATGGTCTATTACCTAGGTAAAAGGCTATCATATGTGATGATCTATTACCTAGGTAAAATGCTATCATATGTGATGATCTATTACCTAGGTAAAATGCTATCATATGTGATGATCTATTACCTAGGTAAAATGCTATCATATGTGATGATCTATTACCTAGGTAAAAGGCTATCATATACAATCCTCTATGGTTTATCTTTGTAACAGTTTATAATATGTAAAGCTCTCTTAACTATCCAGGTGAAATTTCCTTATTATGTAACGCTCTCATCATATATTTACGTAATATTCTACCATATGCAAAGCTCTTATTGCCAAAGGAATGAAGGTTTTAAAAAAATGTTAAGATTAACTCCTGATTATCTTTTCGTATTGCACAGCGAGACAGAAATTAGGCGAAATTAAAAAAAATAAACATTTTCCGAACATGAGTGTAAAATCAATTATAGTGAGGAGAAGACACCTACTGTATAATAGGGAGTATGAATTTATAAATTCTTCTTTGTTATAAGCCGCGGAATATCTTCTTAAAATTCAGGGGAATTATTAATCGAAGATGGTTCATCAAAAATATAATTCGCTTTTAGAGAGAACGGCTTTTAGAAAGAAACCCCCGGACCGAGGGGAATTGAAAACCCCGGGAGAGGGGAGAGGGGTAGAGAGTGGTAAAGAGGGGGGGGGGGGGGGGGTAGCTGGATGGAATAAATGATAAAAAAGGGCAATAACCCCCCTCCCCCACCCCTCCCCTCCCCCTCCCCTCCCCCTCCCCCCTCCCCTCCCCCTCCCCCTTCCCCTCCCCCCTATAAAGGAAGGAGCTGGGGGGGGGTAGTGTAAACAGAAGGGAGGGTTTTCAAAGAGATATCTCCAGTTGTGGACTAACGGTGGAACGATAAATCACAATGAAGAAAGAATATTTCATTATTAGAATCATGATTTAGTCGATGATTTTCAGAAACTTTATACGAATAATTTACAGTCTGGATTTTATCTTAGTTTAAGGAGGATTAGAATATTCACATGGAGTGCATGCTTAATGTACCGACCTCTCAAAGTATTAGCTAATCCAATAAATAACACTCCGTGCCAAGGGTAGTGGGTTCCATTCCCACTAGGGATATATTCATATGGAGTGCATGCTTAATGTACCGACCTCTCAAAGTATTAGCTAATCCAATAAATAACACTCCGTGCCAAGGGTAGTGGGTTCCATTCCCACTAGGGATATATTCATATGGAGTGCATGCTTAATATACCGACCTCTCAAAGTATTAGCTAATCCAATAAATAACACTCCGTGCCAAGGGTAGTGGGTTCCATTCCCACTAGGGATATATATATATATATATATATATATATATATATATATATATATATATATGATGAATCGTACTTTATTATTATTTTTAAAAGTGTATGTAGTGCCATGATGAGTGCGAGTGAAGTGTGAGTTGCTTCCTGTGTCTTTCTATTTTACTTTGGGTTCCTTTACTCTAAACCTCACTTTAGAAGTAAAATAGAATGTTAATTAGTTCAAATACTTTCCTTGTTTCTCTTCAAGCACCTGAGAGTACACATAGAACTCCTTACCCCCACCTTTCGAGTAATTAGGGTTTAGCTTTGATGATGCAATTCCTGGGCCTGCTTCTTCGGCTATGTTTTTCTTCATACGCTCCTTAGGGGGGGGGGGTAGCTAATACTAAACCACTTAGAATTATAAAGTGTCGCAGAATTTCAAAGTTTCCTGAAATTCACAGTATTGTTATCTCCCTTTCTTTAAGTTTAAACGTAATTAGTGTTACTCCCTCATTTTGAAGGTAAACATGAAGTTCCTTTAGAAATGTTGGATGTTTGTTCTATAGCAGGCCTGTCAGTTAGACCTGAACAGTCCGCCTGAAAGCCTGTTGCCTGAACGTGTATATATTCCTGCCGGTCTGTCAGTTAAGACTGTTCCACGTTCAGGAGACCGGCCTTCAGGCTGACTGTTCATGCGGCCGTAACATATACACGTTCAGGAGACCGGCCTTCAGGCTGACTGTTCATGCGGCCGTAACATATCCACGTTCAGGAGACCGGCCTTCAGGCAGATTGTTCAGGTCTAACTGACAGGCCTGTCTGAACCTGCTTTACCATTGTTCTACTGAGGCGTAGTTTGCTCGAGTTACTTTACACTAAAGCAGTTGTATCTACGTGTAGTCAAGGTGCTTAGTGACAAGTAAACCCGACAAGTGCATGCGAGATTATATTTACTAAGCAACAAGTTTTTTTTTTTTTTTTTTTTTTTTTTTATTTATTTATTATATTTGAAATCTGTACAATTATTAGCAGTACAATAATCAAGCCTGTTCAAGCAGATATTATGTACAATTGACAAAAACGGTAAAAGTAAAATAAAAGAAAATAAAAAATAAATAATAAAGACATAGAAAATATGGAAGAAGACAACCACTGTTGGCACTTCTAGAGATGTCTTGGTAAATGTTTTATAGGTCACGATAAGATCAGATGATTAAATTGTCTCGAGGCCACTGTCTCTTCAGCCGCCTGGGAGGATTGTCTGGATGGGATTGGGATGATAAGGATAGACCTTCAGGATTAGGATGGCAAGACAATTTGGAGTGGAACATTTGGAATCGGGTTTTAGCAAGGTCAAGGACAAATGGGATGTTGAGGTCATTGTGAAGGGTTTTGTTGGAAACATAGAAAGGAGCATTTACAATTTTACGAAGTACTTTTGACTGGAATGCCTGTATTCGGTTGATGTTAGATGGTTTTGCAGATCCCCAGAGGTCAAGTCCGTATGTCCATATTGGTCGAATGATTGTTTTGTATATCGTTAGTTTGTTCTATATCGATAATTTAGATGAGGGTCCAAGAAGTCGTCTAAGTAGTCCGTATCGTTTGTTCAGTTCTTGTCTTTTCAGTCTCGTGTGAGGGTTCCATGTCAGTCGGCTGTCAAGGTATAACCCTAGATATCGAACTTCGTTAGATTCCGGAAGAGGAGTGTTTCTGAAGTAAACAGGAGGGCATGATCTTCGGTTGAGAGGGTTCCATGTCAGTCGGCTGTCAAGGTATAACCCTAAATATCGAACCTCGTTAGATTCCGGAAGAGGAGTGTTCCTGTAGTAAACAGGAGGGCATGATCTTCGGTTGAGAGGGTTCCATGTCAGTCGGCTGTCAAGGTATAACCCTAGATATCGAACCTCGTTAGATTCCGGAAGAGGAGTGTTTCTGAAGTAAACAGGAGGGCATGATCTTCGGTTGAGAGGGTTCCATGTCAGTCGGCTGTCAAGGTATAACCCTAGATATCGAACCTCGTTAGATTCCGGGAGAGGAGTGTTTCTGAAGTAAACAGGAGGGCATGATCTTCGGTTGAGAGTGAGGGTTCCATGTCAGTCGGCTGTCAAGGTATAACCCTAGATATCGAACCTCGTTAGATTCCGGGAGAGGAGTGTTCCTGAGGTAAACAGGAGGGCATGATCTTCGGTTGAGAGGGTTCCATGTCAGTCGGCTGTCAAGGTATAACCCTAGATATCGAACCTCGTTAGAATCCGGGAGAGGAGTGTTCCTGAAGTAAACTGGAGGGCATGATCTTCGGTTGAGAGGGTTCCATGTCAGTCGGCTGTCAAGGTATAACCCTAGATATCGAACCTCGTTAGATTCCGGAAGAGGAGTGTTCCTGAAGTAAACAGGAGGGCATGATCTTCGGTTGAGAGTGAGGGTTCCATGTCAGTCGGCTGTCAAGGTATAACCCTAGATATCGAACCTCGTTCGATTCCGGGAGAGGAGTGTTCCTGAAGTAAACAGGAGGGCATGATCTTCGGTTGAGAGGGTTCCATGTCAGTCGGCTGTCAAGGTATAACCCTAGATATCGAACCTCGTTAGATTCCGGGAGAGGAGTGTTCCTGAGGTAAACAGGAGGGCATGATCTTCGGTTGAGAGGCTTCCATGTCAGTCGGCTGTCAAGGTATAACCCTAAATATCGAACCTCGTTAGATTCCGGAAGAGGAGTGTTCCTGTAGTAAACAGGAGGGCATGATCTTCGGTTGAGAGGGTTCCATGTCAGTCGGCTGTCAAGGTATAACCCTAGATATCGAACCTCGTTAGATTCCGGGAGAGGAGTGTTCCTGAAGTAAACTGGAGGGCATGATCTTCGGTTGAGAGGGTTCCATGTCAGTCGGCTGTCAAGGTATAACCCTAGATATCGAACCTCGTTAGATTCCGGAAGAGGAGTGTTCCTGAAGTAAACAGGAGGGCATGATCTTCGGTTGAGAGTGAGGGTTCCATGTCAGTCGGCTGTCAAGGTATAACCCTAGATATCGAACCTCGTTAGATTCCGGGAGAGGAGTGTTCCTGAAGTAAACAGGAGGGCATGATCTTCGGTTGAGAGGGTTCCATGTCAGTCGGCTGTCAAGGTATAACCCTAGATATCGAACCTCGTTAGATTCCGGGAGAGGAGTGTTCCTGAGGTAAACAGGAGGGCATGATCTTCGGTTGAGAGGCTTCCATGTCAGTCGGCTGTCAAGGTATAACCCTAAATATCGAACCTCGTTAGATTCCGGAAGAGGAGTGTTCCTGTAGTAAACAGGAGGGCATGATCTTCGGTTGAGAGGGTTCCATGTCAGTCGGCTGTCAAGGTATAACCCTAGATATCGAACCTCGTTAGATTCCGGGAGAGGAGTGTTCCTGAAGTAAACTGGAGGGCATGATCTTCGGTTGAGAGGGTTCCATGTCAGTCGGCTGTCAAGGTATAACCCTAGATATCGAACCTCGTTAGATTCCGGAAGAGGAGTGTTCCTGAAGTAAACAGGAGGGCATGATCTTCGGTTGAGAGTGAGGGTTCCATGTCAGTCGGCTGTCAAGGTATAACCCTAGATATCGAACCTCGTTAGATTCCGGGAGAGGAGTGTTCCTGAAGTAAACAGGAGGGCATGATCTTCGGTTGAGAGGGTTCCATGTCAGTCGGCTGTCAAGGTATAACCCTAGATATCGAACCTCGTTAGATTCCGGGAGAGGAGTGTTCCTGAAGTAAACTGGAGGGCATGATCTTCGGTTGAGAGGGTTCCATGTCAGTCGGCTGTCAAGGTATAACCCTAGATATCGAACCTCGTTAGATTCCGGAAGAGGAGTGTTTCTGAAGTAAACAGGAGGGCATGATCTTCGGTTGAGAGGGTTCCATGTCAGTCGGCTGTCAAGGTATAACCCTAGATATCGAACCTCGTTAGATTCCGGGAGAGGAGTGTTTCTGAAGTAAACAGGAGGGCATGATCTTCGGTTGAGAGTGAGGGTTCCATGTCAGTCGGCTGTCAAGGTATAACCCTAGATATCGAACCTCGTTAGATTCCGGGAGAGGAGTGTTCCTGAGGTAAACAGGAGGGCATGATCTTCGGTTGAGAGGGTTCCATGTCAGTCGGCTGTCAAGGTATAACCCTAGATATCGAACCTCGTTAGATTCCGGGAGAGGAGTGTTCCTGAAGTAAACTGGAGGGCATGATCTTCGGTTGAGAGGGTTCCATGTCAGTCGGCTGTCAAGGTATAACCCTAGATATCGAACCTCGTTAGATTCCGGAAGAGGAGTGTTCCTGAAGTAAACAGGAGGGCATGATCTTCGGTTGAGAGTGAGGGTTCCATGTCAGTCGGCTGTCAAGGTATAACCCTAGATATCGAACCTCGTTCGATTCCGGGAGAGGAGTGTTCCTGAAGTAAACAGGAGGGCATGATCTTCGGTTGAGAGGGTTCCATGTCAGTCGGCTGTCAAGGTATAACCCTAGATATCGAACCTCGTTAGATTCCGGGAGAGGAGTGTTCCTGAGGTAAACAGGAGGGCATGATCTTCGGTTGAGAGGCTTCCATGTCAGTCGGCTGTCAAGGTATAACCCTAAATATCGAACCTCGTTAGATTCCGGAAGAGGAGTGTTCCTGTAGTAAACAGGAGGGCATGATCTTCGGTTGAGAGGGTTCCATGTCAGTCGGCTGTCAAGGTATAACCCTAGATATCGAACCTCGTTAGATTCCGGGAGAGGAGTGTTCCTGAAGTAAACTGGAGGGCATGATCTTCGGTTGAGAGGGTTCCATGTCAGTCGGCTGTCAAGGTATAACCTCTAGATATCGAACCTCGTTAGATTCCGGAAGAGAGTGTTCCTGAAGTAAACAGGAGGGCATGATCTTCGGTTGAGAGTGAGGGTTCATGTCAGTCGGCTGTCAAGGTATAACCCTAGATATCGAACCTCGTTCGATTCCGGGAGAGGAGTGTTCCTGAAGTAAACAGGAGGGCATGATCTTCGGTTGAGAGGGTTCCATGTCAGTCGGCTGTCAAGGTATAACCCTAGATATCGAACCTCGTTAGATTCCGGGAGAGGAGTGTTCCTGAGGTAAAACAGGAGGGCATGATCTTCGGTTGAGAGGCTTCCATGTCAGTCGGCTTGTCAAGGTATAACCCTAAATATCGAACCTCGTTAGATTCCGGAAGAGGAGTGTTCCTGTAGTAAACAGGAGGGCATGATCTTCGGTTGAGAGGGTTCCATGTCAGTCGGCTGTCAAGGTATAACCCTAGATATCGAACCTCGTTAGATTCCGGGAGAGGAGTGTTCCTGAAGTAAACTGGAGGGCATGATCTTCGGTTGAGAGGGTTCCATGTCAGTCGGCTGTCAAGGTATAACCCTAGATATCGAACCTCGTTAGATTCCGGAAGAGGAGTGTTCCTGAAGTAAACAGGAGGGCATGATCTTCGGTTGAGAGTGAGGGTTCCATGTCAGTCGGCTGTCAAGGTATAACCCTAGATATCGAACCTCGTTAGATTCCGGGAGAGGAGTGTTCCTGAAGGTAAACAGGAGGGCATGATCTTCGGTTGAGAGGGTTCCATGTCAGTCGGCTGTCAAGGTATAACCCTAGATATCGAACCTCGTTAGATTCCGGGAGAGGAGTGTTCCTGAAGTAAACTGGAGGGCATGATCTTCGGTTGAGAGGGTTCCATGTCAGTCGGCTGTCAAGGTATAACCCTAGATATCGAACCTCGTTAGATTCCGGAAGAGGAGTGCTCCTGAAGTAAACAGGGAGGGCATGATCTTCGGTTGAGAGGGTTCCATGTCAGTCGGCTGTCAAGGTATAACCCTAGATATCGAACCTCGTTAGATTCCGGGAGAGGAGTGTTCTGAAGTAAACAGGAGGGCATGATCTTCGGTTGAGAGGCTTCCATGTCAGTCGGCTGTCAAGGTATAACCCTAGATATCGAACCTCGTTAGATTCCGGGAGAGGAGTGTTCCTGAAGTAAACAGGAGGGCATGATCTTCGGTTGAGAGGCTTCCATGTCAGTCGGCTGTCAGGTATAACCCTAGATATCGAACCTCGTTAGATTCCGGAAGAGGAGTGTTCCTGAAGTAAACAGGAGGACATGATCTTCGGTTGAGTGTGAGGTTCCATGTCAGTCGGCT